>JZKD02S2267391.1:130133-140899 GCA_000966675.3 Picea glauca | reverse complement strand
ATGGTGTTTCATCAATAAGTCATCAAGGTTACTGTTGTATTGACCTTGTGGGTCTGCAATTCCTTCTTCGATTATTCTGTCATTTCTTCCCTTTTAAATCTCTTCAATGACATAGCATGACTATCCAATATATAGGAAAACTTAAATAACTCACTTCTAGATAATTAATTCCATCATACAAAGAAATTTTCCATGCCAGAATATTCTACTTGATTGAAAAATAACTTTCATATTACACATTGAGGGCCTTAAACATATTTGTGCTTTAATATATCTAAAAACTACAATAGATATATTTTTCTTTGCCCCAATTTATATCTTATCTATACATTCATACTGCTAGAAAATAGGGATCCCACATGTACTGTTAGAATATAATGGATGTGCTCGTTTTACCATTGACAATATCACTATTGTCACCCAACCATAGGCTGAAGCCACCCTCCGACCACCTTAACCTTGACAGAGAATCACTCCAGAAGCAAACCCTAGGCTAGATAGCCAAACAAAGGGTAGTGCACCTTACCCCAAGGATAGCGCATCAACAAGAGCTGATCAGATAGTCCAAAACCTAACCAAGAGATAGTCCAAGCCAAACGTGATCTGCTAGCTGCAGCAACTGCAATGGAAACTCTCCTCAATTCTGCGCACAAGATCAGGCAATGTAGTGCACACAAGTTGCTACTCTGCAATTTTAAGACTGCCTGCCAGAATGAGAATTGGCCTCCTGTATTTATACTAATTCTGGCTAACTGCCTGGGCCGATTTCTCATTCTGGGTATCTGTCTATTCAATATATATTAATTCTTCTGGCCGAATTCTTCTCTTGGAGGCTAATGACCAAATACCGACATGTCTTCTAGGGTTATTAGCCAACTCATTAGGGTTTCTTCTTGCTTCCCAGAATATTCTATTCTCCAACATGTCTTCTAGGGTTATTAGCCAACTCATTAGGGTTTCTTATTGCTTCCCAGAATATTCTATTCTCGTCAGGTCTACATGTGGAGGTAAATACCTCCTGTAACTACCATAATATCAACACTCCCTCCTATCTAGGGAGGTATTACAGGTAATGATTTTGAGCACAAAACATACCATTCACCCGGTAGCATCAACATAATTGTATAGAATATCTTATGACTAAATAATGAGCATCATCATCACCATCAGTGCCATCAACTACATCATCTCTTGAAACCATACTCCATTTGAGTAATCAGACATGATGCTGGAAAAGTCACTCACACCATAGAGTGATACAAGAGCCATTCTTCTAATCTGGACATATGTCCTAGAAGAGTAAATGTTCTGAACCATTTTCCATCTGGGAAATATCTTTCCTTTGATTATCCATCTAACTGATAATCATTTCCAATACTGTTGATAGTCTTCAAGGCAATCAGAAAAAAATAGAACACAATTGTGTCTATCCATAATAGTACATAACTGCAATCCAGTGGTACACTACCACACCAAGTAACACACAAGTACTTGATCAGTAGCGTATAGTCACAAGCAATGGAACACATCCACCACAATAGTGCAAATCTATTGTCATACAGGTTTCATAACAATCCTATGATACCAGCCTGCACAGAAACAATGTTATGATATCAACTGAATCATCTGGGCCAATCTTTCACTCACATCTATGAGGTTTGAAAGAATATCTTCCCTCAAAAGGTAAAATGTTAATGATGAGCTGTCTAGACTATTCTTCTTAAGAAATGAACATTAACTGTCTTGATTTATGATCCTGGACCATTCCCCACCTTCGGCCATTCCTCCGACACTAAGCAAAGTGTAACCTGGAGAGAATGAATCTTCCCTAAGGAATGCATGTCCCTGATTGCTGAGCCTAGACCATTCCCCACCCTGGGCCATTCCTCCAGCACTAAACAAAGTGAAACTTGGAGAGAATGAATACACCCTAAGGAATGACTGTCCGAACCATTTCCCCTGTTAACCACAATATTAAAATATTGTCCTGTATCAACCTCCAAAATAGACCATTCCTCATGTTAACCACAATGAGAAATCGCTATCCGACAAGGCGGGCCAGTCTTCTTGAGTAACCCTCAAGAAGAGAGACTGCCCTAGACCACCCCCCATGTTAACCACAATGGGAAGTCGTTTTCTATGATACATCAACAATATGGACCATTTCCCACGTAACCACAATGGGAAATCATTGTCCTTCAGAAATCTCAATCCACTTTTTGAACTGGAAAGAATTTGCTCATCTTGGACCATTTTTCGAACTGAAAAATTATTGTCCATAAATCAATACATATCAATGATCCCTCCCAAGCTAGGATTCATCTCTTCCTTTTTCAATAAGGAATTCATCTCTACAAGCTCCATCTTGGGTACGCAAACTCTTTCATATTGGATAGAAGCTTTACCAAAATGTTTGTCTATCTACTCATCTGTGGAAATATGTATTGGAGAAACACTTTCTCCTTTCTAGACTTAATCACAGATAGTGTGATGCTTGATTTCAAATGTACTTTGGTCTGGAACACTGGTTTTTCTCTGAAGGCTTCATGTAGCTCTGATCAATAAAGTATATCATTGTTTGGAACACTGGAACATATCCATGTGGCACTTCTTCTATCATCATGAGATCTGATCTATTGAGTGATCATCTTGATACAATTTCTCTGTTATAGAAACTCTTCACAACACTTCTGTTGTGCACTGGAGGTTCTCCACCAAGTTATCTTCTTCCATCTACATACAAGGGTCTCTTTCTGGTATGATTCAAAGTCTTGAGGTTTCTTTTCATATGCTCTTTGTTCAATTTCTCTAGAGAACAGTCTTTGCATTTATCTGATGTAGAATTCCAACTCATGGATATTGCGGATGATATAATGACTCATGTAGAGATATGTCTAGAATACTGGAACAAGTAATCATCATAGTATTCTCCCTCCATCTGGGAGAACCTCTAGTTCTAGATCTCGCAATGCTTTCATTCATAAGTATTCCATACACTGTTATTCATCATGACTTTCAGTTCCTCTACTTGATTGTTTTTAGTGAGTTCATATCAAGTTGGTAATCTTGTGATTCTCGATACAATGACTAGTTGTTCTGGCTTCTCTTTCTTGGAATCTTCATGTTTCTTCCTTGTGTTTTTCTTTAGCTCTTGGGTCCATGGAGTAGATTCCATGCCCTGAAGATTCTATTTCTTTATTTCATCATAGGATCATGGATGTGGATGGACAACTAGGGATACTTTAAGGCTTCTCTTCGAAGAAGACTTCTTCTAAGGTCGAACTGAACACATACTGCTTTTCATGTTTGCTACCATGGATATATACTTCATCATCTTCAATGTATCATAGGATCAAATCCCTCCTAATCCTTGCTTCATGTATGAGTGCATATAGTCGGCTCCCTCCATCTAACAGAGTCCACGCTTATGTCTGTATCCTTATTCCCTTCTACAAAGTGTTATAAGTATTTCTCCAATTTCTTTCTGTCTTTTCTTCTTCTAAGTCTCTTCAAGATTGATCCCAATTTCGTCTTATCTTGTAATAGCTTCCACATAATTTGTTTGATGTATTTCACCCATTCATGTGTTTAATCTAACTTGTATAATGATAGAAATCCTTATCTTATTATTATTCCATAGGTATATCTCTTCTTGGAACACATTATCTTCTAAGAGATAGATATACAATATATGTGTAGAGACTTATGCAAACAAGATATGTACAAGAACTAAGAAGAATGTTGCTATCTTCAGAAGAAGAAGTCTCTTTCATCTTGCTTAGACTTCCTTGTAGGCTTCTTTTCTTTGGAAAATGATGCTTCATGTGTCTCCTTCATTTTCTTTAGTTAGTGACAATGATTATTGTAGTTACCATACTTTCGACAGTTGAAGCATTGTATTTCTGAAATGTCTTTCTCTTGATTTGGCTTCCTCCTTGAGCCAAACTTCCTTTTGTTCCTGAAATTCTTGAATCTTGCTGTGAAAGCTTGATCATCGTACTTCTTTTGGGGTTTCTCTTTTGCACTAATCCTGCATTCTTCTTGAGCACAACAAGTCCAAAGTTCTTCAAATGTAGGATACTCCTTCCTTGTGTTCATGCTTGTGGCAAATGCATCCCACATCTTGGGAAGACCATTGAGTACTATGTTTACCAATTTCTTCTTCGAGATGATCTCTTCAATAGCTTGTATTTGATCTCTTAACTGAGACATTCTCACAAAATATGATGTTATGATGTCCTCATCATTCATATTCATGTCATAGAGCTCATTCTTTAGGCTCATAACTTATCCAATGTTTTTGACCGAGAAGAGATTTGTTAGGGCATCATACATCTTCTTCGATGAGTCCAGATGGGAGATGTAGGGTATCAAGTGGTCTTTTATATATTCCACTATGATACACATAGAATTGATGTCACCATCTTTGAAATTCTCCATAGCTGCAACGTTCTGTGGTCCCTTCTCTTTCCGTTCTTCAAACTCTGGTTTCATGATCTTTACTTTCACAATATCCAACACTTTATTCTTGGCAAGGATGAGATCAATCCTTGTCTTCCATGATCTAAAGTTAGAAGCTCCATCTAACTTGTTCTCTGACTTCATAGAGTAAGTCATGGATGCTTTGACTTGGTCAACCCTAGATTTGACCAAAAGCTCAAACTTCATGTCTTGGATTTCTGAGAGTACCAGGAGATGCGCTAGGCTAGGGCACACTAATCTATCCAGATAGTATTTCAATCCCTTCATTTAAGGTGCTTCAACAAGACGATTAGGGTTTCTGCAACTGCACCTGCTAGTAACCCTAGCAACAGTGCTATGGTGACTGCTCCTGCTAGAAACCCTAGTGACAATTCTTCAATGAGCTTAATATCCTTATGGTTGTGTTTCATTCCAATGGTTAGACTAAATGAAGGAGGTGTGGACCCATAACCTGTTAGAATATAATGGATGTGCTCGTTTTACCATTGAAAATATCACTATTGTCACCCAACCATAGGCCGAAGCCACCCTCTGAGCACCTTAACCTTGAAAGAGAATCACTCCGTGTTATTGGATAAATCGGTAGGTGCGGACACTAACTGATCTCCCTAGATCCACCTAGATCTAGAACAAAACACACCAGAACATGACACTTTCTTTAAGTTTTAAATATTGAATTTACTAACTAAAGAGGGATAGGTGACATACCGTTTAAACACCGCTTCCTCTCACCATCGCCATCCTAGCTTCGTTCCAACACTCATACAATGATGATCCTGCAAAAGAACGCAACCAACGAAAGTGATAGTGATAACATAAACTCAATATAAACCTATGTATGTGATCAAGGAATCATACAATAAAACACAACAAGATTTATAAGAAAGAATCATATTACTGTATCATATTAAATGTGAAAGAGATATTACAACCATGGCCTTGATGTCGTAAGGTCCCTTCCAACTATCCTTCATTCCCCACACACTTCCACTCCAAGAATTTTGAGAGCTTGGATCTGATAATATTCACAATCTATCTTGACAAAATGGCTCATCTAGCCAAGCTAACAATCTCCAAAGCTCAATCCAATCCAAGCTAATCCCAAAAGCCAACCTTCTCCATGAGAGATCCTCTCCTTTTATAAGTTGAAGAGGATAAGGTGAGGAGGTTAGAATGATACCACTAAATCATGAAAGTGAGTAAGATCCAAACCATTCAGATGCCACCCCACCATGGAAGTTTCTCCTTCTAGAAGCATCGAGAAGATGCTCGTTTTTCCCACGTATGAGCATTTTCTCACCTTGCCTATATAGCAACTTGCGAATAGTTCATGACCTAGCTATGGTGTAGCCTGCAAAAATCAAGCATTTTTACACCCTAGCTATAGTGCAACATGCGAAAATCCTCTTTAATAGGGTTTTTACAAAGGAAACTGCAACTTCTTTTCTCAGAAATAGTTCTTCTCCCTTCTTTCTTCAGGAACTCAGGCCACTGACCCCTCTGAAGGAAATAGATAGGTTTACATCATTAATGGTCATAGGGATGATGAAAATAATGTGTAATAGAGAGCCCCCCAAAGTATGAAGTTAGAACAGAGTGATAGCTGAAATACTTTGTTGAGTGTGTGTAGGGAACAAGGAACAGTCAGTCAGAAACCTGCCAACAAACAAGGAAATACAATACAATAATATATCATCACTGAGGTAGGCATTCCCATACTCATAATACAAATGACTCAGAGCATAAATGTCAACATGTGAAGATCCATGTCAAGTAAGATAGGTCATGGCCACCAAACATACACTGTGGATCCATGCAGATATGACTCAAATCTGAACATAGCCACAAAAAATACACCGTGGATCTATGTGTTAAAGACTCAAATTTGAACATAGCCATGAGACATACAATGTGGATCTATGCAATAGTACAAACTGAATATACTCCATCACAACCTGAATATGTTAGAAAATATCCAAGGTCTTCATCTCCAACACTCTATAGTACGAATCTAACCATGCGAATACATGTGTCGAAGTCGAACATGGTAGAAACCACTTGATTACCGATCATTAGTTTATACTGTTAACAAGTGCAAGGGAAATCACCATTAATGTCAATGACTCCCAAGGTACACTAGTACAATCCAACGAATGTGAATTAATGAGCTGAAGTCGAACACTCGGCAGAATCTCCCGATCAGGGGTCAATAATGAAAACCCACTGTCAAAAGCGAGGAAACCTGCCATTGAGGCATGCAAGTTCCAAGGTACCAATTATTTTCTAAGTATAATTCCTAGATAATGAGTTGAAGTCGATAGGAAAAGACTCGTCACAGGAGGGCCTTAATGTATCCCCCATCAATGACATGAACAGGTAAAAATATTTGATGTAGATCAGAGTAACCAGTAACTCAGGACTGACTTAGGGATGACCAACACAATAGAAGGCTTAAGGACTGCATAAGTGGCTGATGCAACATAAGGATTTTTGGGTTGAACTTTTCTTTTAACATATTGACGACACGACAACTATCTTGGAAATGCTGACTCAAAAACAGGGATCATAGACCAACGGGTAATCTTATAATGAGTATGATCAAGAGATGAGCGGATTTTCCAACCTAGACACAAAGCGAGTGAAAGGGTGTCATGTTCAAAAGCAACTCTTCCATGGAATACAATTTTAGACACATTTCTTTCCCAAATTCCCCCCCACCATCTCTGGCGAGTACCTCTTTATTTTTACACAAGCTTGAGGAGGATAACATATGCTTGAAATGTAATATCATCCTTCAGATGATTCCCTTAGAGTATGTTTAACGAACCCTAGGAAGGAGTGGTTCGGTCCCACATGGCCCTTTCAATGTTTGTTTTATGAGTCCAAAGAAAGAAAACTCAGGGGTTTTTCATGTTTACAGAGTCTAAAAAACACTTAAAGAGAACTCTCTCAGTTCCTTTTTCGTAAATTAGTCTGATGAGATCGAAAAAGAGATAAACTATCGCTCAAAAAACATTTTCTTCAAATACTTTAATGAGCGTGAAAAGAACAAGATCGCTCGGCAATCTTTTCATGTTTAGAGAGTCTAAAAAGAGCTTAAAGGGAACTCCATTGGGTTCCTTTTTTGTATAACCTTTACGAGTCCAAAAAAGTGATAAAATTATACATTCTCATTGATTTACGAGCACGAGAAAGAACAAAGACTAAGCTCAGTAACTTATTCTCATGTATTTACGAGCATGAGAAAGAACAAAGACTAAGGTCAGGATTGTTTTCATTTTTACGCAATCTTTAAAAAAAAACAAAACTATGCTTGGACCTAGTTTCATTTTTACACAAGCTTGAACTAGAGGAAACTATGCTTGAGGTAGGTGGTTTCATTTTTACACAAGCTTGAACCAAAGTAAAAACTATGCATGAACTTCCCAACGTATTATCCACGAATTCACATGGTTGGTACTTAGCCCCCAACTTAAGAAGCTATCCACTCAACTTCAGCTTGAAGTCCAGAGGCTGAGGCAAATTCCCCCCAAGCTTCATTTCATCCAACTGCAAAGGAGAATGAAATGAAGCTTCAAATAATAGACGAAGGACTTGACTCAAATAGAGAGGGGGAAAACTATTTCATTTTTTAACGAGCTTGACATAGAAACAAGAACTATGATCGTAACCTTGGTTTCATTTTTTAACGAGGTTGCCACAGAGATGAAAAACTATCCTCGTAAGTGGTTTCATTTTTTAACAAGCTTGAAATCAGAAAACCATGCTCAAAGAAATCTATTTCATTTTTTAACAAGGTTTCTTCAGAGACGCAAAAAATATCCTTGAAATAGGTTCTTGATCATGGATTCCAAGAGGAAAATGCTCCAGAATGACACCATGTCAAGGGACAAAAACCGGTCATGGCTTCCAATAAGTATTCACTGGAAGGAAGAAACACACTCTAGAAGGACACCATGTCGGGGGTTGTGACAAGAGTAAAGAGATCAGGCTCTAACAATCCTATTGAAGAGATCACCATGCCAACTACTGGATCTAAGTCATCAGAAGTTGAATTCATGGGTGACAATGCCACATAATTGACCTCTGGCAGGGGTGATACAGTTTGCATATAAGAACCATTTAGGGAGGCAATCCAATCGGGGTCAATGAATGAAATTTGATCAACAATCACAACTTGTCCATCGTGAGGGAAAGATATCACACGAAAAAGAGTAGACACAATAGCTTTCATGGCATAGACATAATCTCTCCCAAGGACTAAAGAGAAATCCAAGGGGTCTTGGACTACCATGATGTCAATAAAGAAAGTTTTCCCTCCCAAAGTTATGGGAAACTGAGGAAGGGTCCCTAAAGGTTGACTAGTTCTTCTGTTAAAAGATAACAGATTCTGTATAATCGGTGCAAGATAAGGACAACCCAAAGCGTGCCAAGAAACAGAGGAAAAAATACTAATGGAGGCACCTTCATCTATCAACGTTTGAGGAATGTCCCAACCACAAACCTATACTGTAATCTGGAATAGAATGTGAGAGGGAAGACGAGGTCCAGTTAGCACACCCCAATCAAAATGGATGGTCTCATTACTTGGAGGAGGTTCCACGGGAGAAGGAGGAATACCCACTGGCATGGAAGATTCTGTATCAACGAGAAAAACATGGGCAGTATCAGGTTTACTCTCTAGCAGGAGATTAGGATTGACCGATGATGAGATCAGATCGACCACTTGGGTTTCATTCTCCAAGGGGAGAATGGGGTCGACATATGGGAACGGATCGACCACTTGGGTGACACTCTCTAATGGGAGAGTGGGATCGATCAAGGATGGTATCGAATCAACCACTTTGTCAACTGGTTCAACTAAGGATGTGACCATATTGACAACATGATCAACCAGATTGACCGGTGAAAGGATCAGAGTGATCATTCCATCAACTATAGGGGGGTCAAGAGTAAGCTTGCGATAAGTAGCTGGAAGTTGAGGCTGTGAAACAATCATGTCTTCCAGTAATTTTGAGGCTTCACCCATACGAGGGAAAAGGTGAGTGAGATGACTCCCTTTGCATAACATGCACAGGAACTTAAATCTACTTTTCTTCTTCCCAACGGTATCTTGACTAGTTGACGAGGGGTTATCAACATGTTGTTCAGAGGCCGATGATGTGGACTAGAAAGGAGGTGTAGAACATGATTCTATAACCTTGGATAGACTAGGGAAATCCTTAAGAAGATGGCTACCCTTACAAATCTTGCAAGGGTACTTGGGCTTATGAGTTGTTTGATTGATCTTGACATCATCAACACTCCCAGCATGGTTAACAATAACTGGTTGTTTTCCAACATGTTTAGCAGTGGTTGGAGGTTTTGACCCTTGTTTATTTTTCTTCTTATTAATCTTCCTTTTCTTCTTCTTCTTATTCACCGGGTTACCAACTTCAGAACTTTCACTCGACGAAGAAGATGAAAGGGAAGGAGACCTTGCAAGCGAAGAAGGTGAATAAGACCTTACTAGTGAAGAAGGTGAAGGATCAACATGAGGTTGATGCTCTTGGGGGGAAGTGCTTGTGACTGAAGCACTAACTACATTCAGGATTACCTGAGTGGAAAACAACCATACCGGTAATCCAATTGTGAGACCTGAAAGGCTCAAAGTAGCAATATGAGGAGGACCAATGTTTCTGTAAGAAGGAAAAACAAAAGGTTCCTCTGGAAAAGGATTTCTTTCATTTGTCATTCCAGGAATTGACGCCATAAAAATAAAGATCCAATCTAGATTCCACTAAGGAAAACAAACAACGCACTTTAAAAATCTAGTAAGAAATCAAGCAAACAAAACCTTCTCACAATGAGAACACTAGTTGGTGGTGAAATCCAACGTCGTGGGAACAAATTAAGAAGGGGTTGAGATAGAGTGGGTGGAAAAGTTATGTTGATGACCTTCTTAACATACTTAAACTTGGTGCAAGCTCCCACACATAATCGTGGGTATACCCGCCAAGGAGCCCGAGTGAGTTTGGCTAACGTCGATTCCAGGTATTGTGAAGACTTGCCCCTCCACAGTCACCTCATGTAAAGAACCTAGAGATATAGGCCACTAAGGTTACCAATTACTACAATGATGTCTAGGGAAACAGTCGACAGTTCGATCCACGTGCAAAGGCAGGGTATCTAGCCCGAAATCAACTCGAAAGGCTTCCACTCATAATTGTGGGCATACCTTCAAGTAACCCCCATAATACGCACAATATCTACACCAAGACCAACAAAGCAGGGTGAGTAACTCT
>JZKD02S2267391.1:54135-65802 GCA_000966675.3 Picea glauca | reverse complement strand
ATATATATATATGAATATTCATAATTATGTAATTAAACTACAATTGTCTAAATAACATTGTTGAGCTAGATAATTGAAATTAAAGGATTTCGCAAACATTTGATTGGTTTATTTTTTTTTATAAAATGAATAGTCTTGTTGAATGGATTGGATGCATATGAAAATTACTATAGATATGATAGTTATTGATATTAGTACATGAACGAGACTTGTATGTACTAGCTACACATGCATTTCTTGCACATGTACACTAGTATGAATGAGTTTCTTGGCTTACTTACTAATAATGACGGTTATTTGTTATGAATGTGTGAACCATGTTTCTTTTCCCTTGTATCATAGAATACTTTAACTTCGGGACGAAGTTTCCCAAAGGGTGGGTGTATGTAACAACCCTAGTAAGATGATTGCTTAAGGTTTATCAGGTATAATTAATTAAATAATTAACTGTCCTAATATATTTTAGTTAAACAATGATTATTTATTAATAATATTAATTAATTAATTATTAATTGTTTATTTCTGTTGATTAATTAATTAATTAATTAATTGACTCATTAAAAGTTTGGGTAATGAATTAAGAGCTTAATAAATTTTATTTATTTACTATAAAACTTTACGTATGCAGGGGGATGAAGCATTGAGTGGAGGGATAAGGTAATAAATGGAGGGATAAGGTGGGTGGCATTAAATGAAGGAGGAGGCAGTGAATGGGGAAGGATATGAAGGGGAGAGGCATTCGGAAAGGGCACTTTTGGGGGGATTTTGGGGAAAGGAGAGCATTGGAGGGAAGGGACTGCATTTTCTGCAGAGGATATTTTCTAGTTTGGTGTTTGGGTGAACTGTTGTAGGGGGCACTAGGTTGCTAGGAGTTTTGGGCTCGAGGGCCAGGAATCCTCATGGAATCCTGGAGCTAGGGAGCTAAACAAGCTCTGTTCCTAGCTGGCAGGGAGGAAGATTCGGTTTTGGGCAGAGTCTGGGTAGAGCAGTAGAGAGGACAACTAGAGGTCGAGAATTTAGCATCATACAGAGGTATTTTTATTTATGCATTCTCATGAATATGTGATGGTTATTTAAATTTATTAGTATGCTATTCATAAATTTAAATTTCTGCTACTTATATGCTGAATAATGAAATTGCTTACTGCTTATATGTAAAAAAAAAAAAATCTTAATTGTTTAAATTTACCAATTTTATTAGGCATTGTTAATGAAGGGTCCTACAATTTATGTAAATCATTACCATAATCATTAATATAAATTCATTATAATAATCACTATCATCAAGTGATTACTAATTATAAACCATTAATATAAATGATTAAAACTCAACATTTACATATGATTCATTATTATAATTATTTATCCATTACCTCTTTATTTCATTAATACGAAGATACATTTTTTGTGATCTTATTATATTTACATATATGTATTTAGCTTAGATATGATGATGATATAGACATAAATATAAACATATATGATGATTAGATTAGATATGTATTTCAAGTTCTTTCCCTATTATCCAATACTACCATTTCGTTGTGACCTATAAACATAGGTTCAAAATATACAACACAGAATCCTTGGTGGGAAATGAACATTAGTTGCACTCGAAAACAACAACCAATATTTAATCCCGTCTCAAAGAAGATTACTTGACCTACATTTTGTAGAAAGAGAGCGAAGTACTGCATCGCAATAAAAGTTACCTTTTGTTTTTGGATGAGAACAGACAAATCGAACTAACCACCAACTTACTTCTACATGTACAACCACCAAGTTGAAACTCTTTCCTATCTGACATCAACGTTCACAAAACCAAATTGATATCATTTATTCTTTTGATAACATGGTTGTGCTTCACATGAATCCACCCACGGAGTAGAGTTAAACTATACTTGGTTTTATCTGGTTACGTTGGTGCTACGAGATTTTTCTTGGTAGTAATGGCTATGCGCAAGATCGAAATTTCTTGAATGAAAATAACTTACAAAAAATAAACTTATAAATCACCCATCACATTTACCTTTGCTACAAAATTTCCACTGTTGAAGGTGGTTAGTTGTATAGGAAAGTAAATTCGGTGCATAACCAACATACAAGTACACCCATTAACTAAGGGCACACGATTACAAAAATCCTCATAATGCAAAGTCAATAACTACACGACAAACACCATTATCATTATCAAGTGATAAGTCAATAATATTCCTATATATCAGTCGACGGTATTAAATAATGACCAACTTTTAGCTGAACTAAAGGAAACCGAAAATACATTATTTCCTACGCTAAAATTGTAACATGTTTCCTCCAACGTCTTGCAGTCGTCCCTAAATTAGTGGTGACGATCCAAGTCGAGGGAATCCCGTAATACTTGCATGATGACCTAAATTCAATATGGCATCCCTCTGAAATAATTTATTATGGTACTGGGTGTTGGGGAGTAACAGATTTACAAGGAGCTACAATCGAACGTTTTGATCTATCTAAGTTGTAACGACTGCAACAGAAGGCTCCATCATCATACAAGAAGAGATTACCACTTCTTGCGATCTGTGTCGTGTGAAAGAAAAATCCACTGAAACGACAAGAAAAATACATACTCCATGATGTTTTACTCAAAGGAAATCACCATTACTCAACATATGGGATTTCATAAGTACTTAAAGAAAATAACTCTGAAATCCGCGCTAGTGAAGAAAGGAAGTTGTTGGTTCATCAAATAATCATGGTTGTTTGATTATTGAGAAGGGGGTTGAATCTGTAATAGAGAAATTATAATTATTTTAAAACCAAATAATCCAAGTGTTATATCAATGTAGAATTACCATCTAATAATGAACAATGAACAAATGAACAATCATACACATACATAGTACACCATTGTTTTACGTGAAAACTCAAAGCGGGAGAAAATCGTCGAATGATTTTTCTTATATGTCTTAAAGAATTAAACTCATTGGAAGCACCAACTTTGTTTTCCAACTGCAACTGAAAGGAGGCTCCAACTCCCTATTTTCTTGGGCTACAACCTGAGGGAAGCTCCAACTCCCCAATTCTCTGGCTACAACCAGAAGGAGGCTACAACCCCCTATGTTCTCCGGCTACAACCACCTGTCCTTGCCCCGTCCAACTGCCTTGAAGTAGAAGTAGAATGATGGAACCATTGTCACACTATAACTGTGAGATATACCACTATAAACTTGTACCAAACAACTTGTAATCAACTTGTACCATAAACAAGTGCAACCAACCATGTACCAAGTATGTACCAATCATGTGTCAACTACTCATCAACTATGACTCATCAATCTGTACCAACATCATCAATTATACACCTCATGTATGTGCCAACTCATCAACTACTTGTCTCAACCATGATAAACAATGTTCTTTAGTGCGTTTTATGCAATTCCTCCAAGTGTCACTACTTGGAACCGCTCAGAAAAGAATTGATAGCAAAAATGACATACCTTGCTAAATTTTGGCTTATTCTAGGGAGCGATCTTGTAGAGCGTGCTTTGCACGGAATATTTGTTGAGTGGATATGAAAATGTTACAAAACATACTACAAAATGTACTCTGACCACATTTGGTCTTACTGAATTTGTATTTGTTATGAATATGTTATGAAGTTTTTACCCAAAACACTTGTTTTAGACTAGTTTTAGGATTAGCTACAAACCCTATTTTCCACATAGTGTATCTCCAAAAATACAACAACCCACAAGATGAATTTTTTACCACAACTATTTGGATATGTTTCCTCAATCTCATAGAAATTTCATGGTCTGAATCATTCTAGAAAAACAATTATTGTGAAAATGGTGAGATGACCTGTAAATAACATACCTTAGAAAGCATCATCAAAAGAATTTATTCTCCCTTGAATTCCAGCCTTCTTTTCTTCACTTTCCCTCTAAAATTAGACTTAGATATCATTTGGTTACCTTAGACACATATATATATTTAATATGCTCAAGTGTGATTTCAAATGAGAGAGCCTTACCTCTTATTTATACTCTCCAAGTAGCTTCCTTAAAAAACATCTTCTAGGTCACTTTGCCCCACTTTCCTTATTTTAGGGTTAACCCACTTCTAATTTCTCCATTAAATTTATTATTTAAATAATTTATTTTGTATTCACTTTGAATTATAGTACACTCATCACTTCACTTTATTATTTACCTTCTAAAATATCTTAAACCACTTTGACTACTTTAACCTTTTAGGGCTTCTAGATGACATATGAGGGTCCTCCAACTTCGTAAGGCCATAACTCTCAAACCGTGAGGAGTTATGTGACGTTCCACATACCACCAAAAATGGAATGACATGTAATATCCATATAGAATAGTATTACCTGCAAATATATCAAAACTGATACCATTATCCATCAAACAAACTTGGGTCCATTACCCAAACCCGAGTTCTCCAACTTCTCATGGCCATAACTCTCTAACCATGAGGAGTTATGTGACGTTACACATACCACCGGAAATGGCATGACAAGAAATATTCATATAGGATAGTTTCACTGACAATTTCACTAACTTTCATCTCAATATTAAAAAATAAGCATGGGTTCTCTAACCATACTTCTAGGATAACTCAATCTGCAAAGCGTATTTCCATGAGGGATTTCACCATAAGGGGACCACTTTGGAGTTCATCCATTTGTACTTATTATAAACCATGAAAAGACAATAATGAGTCATATTTATATTAAAAAAACTTGGTTCCATTACCCAAAACTTTGTGTTACTGGGCTTTCTTCAAGGGTTGACATCAATGACAACCAACCTTAATCAACAATCTCCCCCTTTGGCATTGATGACAACACTCTGATGAAAAACTGAAATTATGTCATGCAATACTAAATTCATATCACCCATGCTCCCCCTGGAAACATGCCTCTATCTTCTACATCTATGTGACCATTGCTCCCCTTGGAACCAAGCTTCTGTCATTTGCATCTGATGAATCTCTCCCCCTTTGTCATCCATGACAAAAGTATCTTTCCATCTAGGGATGCTCCCCCTGAATGAACTGTCCTATTTATGGTGCTTCCTCATGTACATCTAAGACATATAAGATAAGAATTCAAAAGCATTCATTTTGGAGTAGAAACAACTTCGAGTCTCTGGAGAAGATACTGAAAGGCTTCCCATGGAAGTGGTTTTGTAAATATGTCTGCCACTTGTTATTTTGTTCTCACATACTCAACTCTAATGTTCTTTTCTACAACTTGTTCCCATAGAAAGTGATACTTGATTGGAATGTGCTTTGTCTTGGAGTGCATCACCGAGTTCTTTAAGATACCGATGACGCTTGTATTATCACAATAGATTGGAATGGGCTCATCATACTCAACCTGTATATCTGTCAAAGTTTGTTTCATCCAAAGAACCTGTGTACAACATGTTGTTGCTACAATATACTCTGCCTCGACTATAGATAGAGACATTGATGATTGTTTCTTTCTTATCCATGATACTAAACACTCACCCAAGTAGAACTCTTCTCCATTAGTGTTTTTTCGGTCATCAATATGACCTACCCAATCTGCATTTGTGTAGGCAATAAAAGATAGATCCTTTCCTTTTGGATACCATAATCCAAACTCTTCTGTTTCTTTGAGATATCTGAAAATTCTCTTCATTCCTAATACATGTGATTCCTTTGGTGCTTCTTTAAATCGTGCCACCTATCCAACTACATGCATTACATCTAGTATGGTTGTTGTCACATATAATAGGCTTCCAATCATTGACCTATATTGCCTCTGATCTATAGACGTTGAATCATCATCTTTACTTAACTTGCAACTTGTTTGCATGGGAGTGATAACTGGTTTGCAATCTTCCATTCCGAACCTCTTTAACATTTCTATGATATACTTGGTTTGAGAAATAAAAATTTCTTGGTTGCTTTGACGTATCTAAAATCCCAGAAAGAAGGATAGTTCTCCAAGTAATTACATTTCAAATTCATTTTGCATATCCTTTGCAAATTTCTGGCTTAACTGGTCATCATCACTACCAAAAATAATATCATCAACATAAACTTCAATTAATAAAATATTACCTTGACTTACCTTGATGTATAGGTTGTTGTCTGCACTTCCTTTTCTGAACCCTTCCTGCCGTAGATATTTATCTAGTCTAGAGTACTATGCTCTAGGAGCCTGTTTTATATCATACAAGGCCTTATTTAATTTGCACACATAGTCTGGATTATCTGACCACTGAAATCCTTCTGGTTGTTCAATGTAGACTTCTTCTTCAAGTTCCCCATTCAAAAAAGTTGATTTTACGTCCATCTGATACACTTTAATATTTTTGGAGAATGCATAAGCTAAAATCAAATGGATTGTTTCCATTATGGAAACTGGGGAAAATGTCTCTTCAAAGTTGATTCCTTCAATCTGTGCATATCCTTTGCATACCAATCTAGCTTTGTTCCTTGTAATATGTCCATATTCATTCAATTTATTCTTGAAAACCCATTTTGTGCCGATTACATTCTTATTCTTTGGTCTTGAAACCAATTCTCATGTGTCATTTTTCTCTATTTGATCCTATTCTTCATCCATGGCCTTATTCCAAAATTCATCCTTGTTGTCTTCTTCAAAACAACTTGGTTCAGATGTAGATAAGAGTGCTAGGTGTGTTTGTTCTGGTGAACAAATTCTTCTTCTAGTCTCAAATCCTGCATCTTTGTTTCTGATAATCTGATCCGAAGGATGTTTTTTTCTGTACTCGTCTGCTAGGTGTCTTTGGAGACACTTGTTGAACTTTCCCTTCTTCTTTTGTTGGATTCTCTTCATCTTCCTCTTTTACTTCTTTTTCATATTCTGCTTCCTTTTCGAAATGTTGTTCCATTGATTCATTTTCTTCTTCCTTTGATTCTAGTCTTCCCGTTTCATCAATTGTTACGTTGATTCTTTCCACAACTTTGTTCAATCTCAGATTGTAACACTTGTATGGTTTCCTTGTACTTGAGTAACCAACAAGTACTCATTTTTCCACATGAGAGTCAAAATTTCTCATTCTGCCATCTTCTCTTTTGATGTAGCATTTACTTCCAAAAACTCTGAAGTGCTTCACATTTGTTGGTCTTCCTTTCCATAGCTCGTAGGGAGTTTTGTCAGTGTTGTTTCTGAGCATTACTCTATTTTGAATGTAATCTACTGTATGCACTTCCTGTGTCCAAAATATATCTGGAAATTTGGAATCCATTAGCATTGTTCGAGCCATTTACTATACTGTCCCATTCTTTCTTTAAACAACTCCATTTTGTTGAAGTGTCCTAGCAATGAAATATTTCCTTTTTATTCCATGATTGTTGCAGTAGTCCATAAATTCCTTTGAAGTGAACTTTCCTTTATTATCAGATCTCAAGCATTTGATTTTTGAATCCATTTCATTTTCAACCATTTCATTGTAGATCTTAAAGTTTTCAAAAGATTCTAACTTATTCTTGAGAAAGAAAACTGAAATCATTCTTGTATAATCATCAACTATTAACATAAAGTATTTCTCACCTTTTAAACCCTTTGTTGTAGTTGGTCCAACTAGATCAGTGTGAACAATTTCCAGTGGTCTTGTCGTTGAATATTCCTTTGATTTGAACCTGGTATTTGTTTGCTTTCCTTGTTGACAATACTTGCATAAAGTGTTGGTTGGTTTCGTGATCTGGGGCATTTCTATGAAAACTTATCTTTTGTTGACTCTGACAAGGTTATCAATATGTATGTGACCCATTCTTATGTGTCGTAGCCATATATGATGCTTGAAGTTCTTGCAGCTGTAGAAATCAATTTTCTTTAACCTTATTTTCTTATCTTACATTTTTTTGAATCGAAAGTAACTTTATGATCTTGGTCACACATTTGACTCACACTTAGAATATTATGTTTCATATATTCTACTAGTAGAACATTTTCTGCCTTGGTATTCTTGTTCCCAATTCCGATTGTGCATTTTCCAATGATTTTAGCTAAATCATCATTTTTGAAAGAGACTGATCCATCTCTTTCCTTTCTTAATGTAAGAAACTTGTCTCTATCACCTATCATGTGTTTTGAATAGCCACTGTCAACATACCAACCATGTTTCTTCTGCTTAGATTGTAGAGCAAGTGTGCATTCTTCATTGCTATACTAATTATGTTTTCTTATCCATGTCCTTTTCTAAGGTTCCTGTCTGTGACTGTTGTTATTCTGTTGCGGTTCTCTAGGAGGGACTGCCATTCTCCAATCTTTGGCCATGTGTCCAAAGTTGTTACATTTGTAACATTCCACTTCAGTGCTTAAAGATTCAAACATGTTGTAACTTCTTCTCTGTGTTTCACTAGGCCTTCTTGGATAACCCCTTTGTGTATGACTTTCAAAGTTGTTTATGTTCTTGTTGTTATTTCTGCAATTCACAGATTTATGTCCAAAATTATTACATGAATAACATAAACCAAAAAATATAGTTTGATACCTGGGAATTGAAGATATTCTGAAAGGAGGTGCTCTTATGAATCCTTCTTCTTCTTTAGGCCTATCTGCCTGTTGTTGATTCTGAAATCTGAATCTTCTTGGTGGAGGAATGTCTTTGTAATCTTCCTTATATATTTTCCTATCCCATTTGATTGTTTCTGCATAGCTTTTTGGATATGTTTCTTGCTCTGTTGTTTTGTAGCTTGATCCATTTTCTGTCTAATTGTATCCAAGTCTGGACTTTTTAAGATGAGATTTTTAACTGCTAGTAATGTCATACAAAACTTTTGAGCTATTTTTTATATTTTTCTTTTGAATATCCTTTCTTAATGTGATAATCTCTACTTCCAAATTTCCAATGATCTTGTCATTTTCTTCTAGTTGCTCTTTGAGTGCTCCTTCAATTATTTTATCTTCTTCTATTTGAACCTTCAAATTTGTGATCATTTGTTCTAATTATTGAGTGTCTTCTTTCTTGTCTAGTTCCACTTGTCGTTTCTTATTTTTCTTCTTTTCTCTTTTGATAACTTCTATGGCACACATCAATTCTTCTCGGTAGTCACCTTCCGCCTCTTCAATTTCTTCTTCAAATTCTTCATATTCTTCTTTGGATTCTTTATATTATTCTTCAGAGTCTTCTACTACCATGAATAGAACTCTTCATGTCTCATTGTCACCGACTTCATATTCATCTGATGATGATATGTCTTCTTTGGTGCATAATATTTTCTTGAAAACTTTCTTTGTAGTTATTTTTCGTTTATATGTTTGTTTTCCTTTTGAGTAACCTTCACCATTTCTCTTTTTTTTTATGAGGAAATTTGTTAGAAAAATGACCAATACCATCACAATTAAAACAAATTAAAGGAAGCTTACCTCTATACCTACCGTCGGTTCCCTTGTTTAGACTTTTGACAAAGTTGGCCACTTCTTCATCATCTTCCGAGATGTCACCGTTGATTCTATGTTCTTCTTGTTGTTTTTTCTTTTGCTTTGATATTTTGGATTCTTTGAAAGCTTCTTCTTTTACATCTGAATTTTATTGTTCAGTTCTCATTTCATATGCTGTGAATATTCCATGTAGTTCATCCATGCTTATTGAGTTTATATCTGATATTTATTCTAGTGTTGATATCTGAGGGTCAAATCTCATGGGAAGAGATCTTAATACCTTTTGAACAATTACAGATTCTTCGATTTATTCTCCCAATCCTATGTTTGTATTCACTGTTTCATCGAATCGTAAGAAGTAGGATGCAATATTCTCTTCTTCCTTCATCTTTAGTTATTCGAACCGACCTCTGTAAGTTTGAAGCTTTGCTGCTTTGACTTTTGAATCTCCTTCATAAATATTTCGAAGCTTGTCCCAAATCTCTTTAGCGGATTTACAATGTGCAACTTTTGTGAATATTGTTTCACTGAAACCATTCAAAAGTGCATTTGTGGCTTTGGAATTATTCTGACCGAGTTTCACTGCTTTGTCATTTGTTGGTGGAATTGTTGGTGTTGTGTATCCATCTACAATTGATTGTCAAATTTCAAATATGTGTGCCTGTATATATGTCTTCATCCTTATGCTTGAAAAAGAATAATTTTTTCCATAAAACTGTGGTATTCCATTTTTATACAAGTTTTTTCTCTCCATGATCTACCTTTCAATGGTTAAACTGATTTCTGAAGGAACCTGCTCTGATATCAATTGTTGGATTACTAAGAGGGGGGGTGAAATAGTAATGGAGAAATTATAATTCTTTTTAAACCAAATAATCCAAGTGTTATATCAATGTAGAATTATCATCCAATAATGAGCAATGAAAAAATGAAAAATCATACACATACACAGTACACCAATGTTTTATGTGGAAAACCAAAGCGAGANATACACTTCATGTATGTGCCAACTCATCAACTACTTGTCTCAACCATGTACCCAACTTGTACCTCAACCAAAATCCCTCATCAATTTCATCATCCAAATATGATTTGTAACTTTGCAATAGACCTGGTGTATATGATCACATACCTACAAAAGACTAACATTTAACAACAAGAGACTAACATTTTCATCAAACTTTTTTTTAGTCTCACATGACTAGTTTTGGATTAGTCAACAACCCTAACTTGAAATAATTATAACCATGTAACTGTAATGAATAAAGATCTAAAAATGATACATAATGTTCTTCGGTGTGTTTTATGCAATTCCTCCAGGTGTCACTACTTGGAACCTCTCAGAAAATGATTTATAGCAAAAATGGCATACCTTGCTGAATTCTGACTTATTCTAGAGAGCAACCTTGTAGAGCATGCCCTGGACGAAATAATTTTTGAATGGATATGAAAATGTTACAAAGAATAATAAAGAATTTAATCTGGCCAACACATTTTTTTGTACTGAATTTGTATCTATTATGAAGAAGTTATGACGTTTTTACCCGAAACACTTGTTTTAGACTAGTTTCAAGACTAGCCACAAACCCATTTTTTCCACGGAGTGTAACTCCAAAAATACAACGACCCACAAGCTTATTTTTTTACCAAAGATACTTGGATATGTTTCCTCAATGGAACAACAATTTCATGGTATGAATCATTCTAGAAATTTTTTTATTATGAAAATGGTGAGATGACCTGTAAATAACATACCTTAGAAAGCATCATCAAAAGAATTTATCCTCCCTTGAATTCTGGCCTTCTTTTCTTCACCTTCCCTCTAAAATTCGGCTTATATATCCTTTGGTTAACTCAGAAACCTATAGATATTCAATATTCCCAATTTTGATTTCAAATGAGAGAGCCTTGCCTCTTATTTATACTCTCCAAGTAGCTTCCTTAAAAACATCTTCTAGGTCACTTTACCCACTTTCCTTATTTTAGGGTTAACCCACTTCTAATTTCTACATTAAATTTATTATTTAAATAATTTATTTTGTATTCAATTTGAATTATAGTACACTCATCACTTGAATTTATTATTTACCTTATAAAATATCTTAAATCACTTTGACTACTTTGACCTTTTGGGGCTTCTAGATGACACATGAGGGTCCTCCAACTTCGTAATACCATAACTCTCAAACTGTGAGGAGTTATGTGACGTTCCACATACCACTAGAAATGGAATGAAATTTAATATCCATATAGAATAGTATTACCTGAAAATATATCAAAAC
>JZKD02S2267391.1:35061-54125 GCA_000966675.3 Picea glauca | reverse complement strand
TTTGTTTAAATAGAGACCCTTTGTCCCCATGAAATAAGGACCGTTCCTGAATACCAGATCTCGGTCTTCTTCAGTGATGAATTCGAAAACGAAATAGCCTCGTCCTACAGGGTAGTAGGTTACCCCATTCGCTAGATTCGGCCGCCAGTTCCTCTGTATCCAATCATCCGTAGTTTTGGTGGATGGCCACAGGCCCATAAACTGTCCGACTAACCCTCGATTGGCTAGAGCTACTGCTATCTTCATTGGATTCTCTTCCGGTAAGGCTATTTCAGGAATTTCGTCCAGTTTTTTTATGAATTTCGGAATCTCAGGGGGAGAAGTCTGCTTCCCACGACTGTGAATAAGCCTGCGAAAAGCATCTTCAATCGATTTTGAAGGGGGGGGGACGGGGATCCCGCCCCCTGGCGCCGCCATGAGCCTCTCTGCCACAAACCCTAACGCTCGCTCCAGACAAACCCTAACGCTCGCGCCCTGAGTACATAAATTCATTATAAGGTATGAATACATTTAACATTCATTATTACTCAACTATTGATTTCACATAAATTCATTATAAGGTATGAATACATTTAACATTTGAATAATTCTCTTCATGCAAAGAAATGTTATCTAACAATAGTTTAAATTTTAAATATCGTAACCAGGAGAATGGAAATTTATGAAGCTATTCTTAAATCCAAAAACTCGCACAATGTCCTTCCTTTTTCCTGTTAATCAAACAACTTGACTGGTACATCCCAACCAATGCTATGGGTACTCTTCTTACTCATTAGCCCCCCGATCCGCAAAGGGGTCCCACACATAAATTCAGATCTTAGCTCAAGCTTGCCCTGCCAAGGAAATGATTCCACCTCTTTTGAAAAACTTGAATCCCAACTCACACAAGTAAACTAGTTACAATAATTTTGACAACATTTCGGTCATCCAATAGTAGGGTCCTTTCCTCTTTACTCTTCCTTCTTTTTATGTGAAAATTTGTCTTGACACTTGTCAATTCATGCATATTTAAATAATTTTAAACAATTAAATTAGAGATTATTCACCCTCAACACATGTCATACTTCCCTCAAGTTTCACATTGTTTAATTTCTTTTAATCAAATAAATTTTGAATATTTCCTCACCTTCCCAATTAGTTCCTAGATTTTCTCCTAGTTGTCCCTTAGTTCCCCAATTTCTCCTTTATTGTGTCTCCTAAATAATTTACAACTGGAGTTTGATTATGAATCTTCTCTTAGTTATGATTTAGAGTCTATCTTGACTTAGGACTCTAACTCTAAGTTGACGTCACCACAATTCTTCATGAATTATTTTCTTTTAGTTTAAAAATCCTTTCATTAATTTCATGTACACATTATGCACATGTCTTTAATTTTTATTTGTATTCTCTCTTTACTATTTTTTATTAGCCTAAATTTTTGTTAACTCATTGTTATAACTTTGTTTAGGCATAAACATCTAGACTTATGTTTTATTATGTTCATGTTCATAAATAAATACAAAAATACATTATGCTTTCTAACAAAATCTAAGTATTCATTTTATCCTCTAAAGCCTTCTAAATTTTTATTAATTTATCTTGACGTTACAATTTATTTATTTGCATTTTATATTAACATGCAACGTGCCCTTCAAGACGCACCAACATGTTCCAAGGGTTTCACTTGCCATTTGACTTAGTTTGGAAGTTGTCTTTTTCTTGGAGTCAATAATCCACTTGTCGACCTTGTGTGAGACTACGAGATTACTAAGGAATAAGGAATTTGCCTTATTGCACGCTCCTCAGAAATATTTGTGAGTGACTGCCTCATTCTTCCCTCACGTCATCATGAACCTCCGAGAAACAAGATAGTCTTTAACCTTCAGTTCAGGTCATGGAAGGAGTACTATTAATGTATGATAGGCAAGTTGTCACACCTCTCCCTAATCTATCTAATATGTGTGTATGGCCCCTTTACTCCATATGTGATTCGGATTATCAAGTGTGACCATGCTTGCATCTAGTGACAAAAATAATATTAATAACTCTTATACATGAAATCCATAACTAAAATCATCATCATAACCATAATTTTAATTCATCTCGAGGACTGTTTCTATGGTTCAATATCTTTCCATAGACTACTCATGTACCTCAATTTGATTCTAGAGCAGAAAGTTATGGCCCTGTGAAGTTAGTTGGGTTTTAAAATTTACCCTCCACTGTTTGTCCTGTAACTTCCTCATAAAATCTTCGTTTGACGAACGATCTACACCATTAGAAATATCTCTCTGGGCTCTTTCATTTGAACTACATAGACAAAGTGTACCTTGGTACAATTTGTTATCATGGTTTTCGAGTAGATAAAAATGTCTTTTAGGGCCTCAAAAACGCGCTGCAAAAAGATGACCTTTAAACAATATAAATTGCTGCACAAATTCACTAGTTTTATGTTGTTGTAGGCCATCCAAACGACTTTGCACACAGAAATTTGAAAATGTACACCCATATTTAGCATGCACAACAAAACCATAAGGTAGTGCATGCTTCACGCACCTATAACCAATGTGGATCACTTCTCAATCGTGCCAATATCTGGTGTGCACTACTTTTGTGCCATGCGCCAATATCTACCATGCACAATTTTGGTTCATGCACTAATACCTGTGGTGGGAAATTTTTTGTGTCGCATGTTAATATTTTGTGTACATTTCACTCTACACACCGCACCATGCCAAATTTTAGTGCGCTCCCACCACACACCAGTACTCTGCGCGCACCATTAATTAAACCATTGCGTGACATGAATATTCAGCATGCATGCACTACATACCAACATTGTGTGCACACAAACAAAATTCCTCTGCACTCTGCCAATACTATGTTGGACCATGTTGTCATTGATGCAAATGGTTTGATTCATTGATGTCATTGATTTATTTCAAGTGATTGATTTATTGATGATTGATGTAATGAATATGTATTGTCCTTGATGAGAATGATAGATGTCAATGTGGAAACCAATTGATAAAGATGGATCATTGATATGATGCATAGATGAATATGGATCAATGAGTTTGTTTGATTATAAGATGACTCATTATTGTCTTATCATGATTGATAAGGTGCACAAATGGATGAACTCCAAAGTGGTCCCCTTATGGTGACAACTCTCACGGGAAGATGCTTTATGGATTGAGTTATCCTAGAAGAATGGTTGGAGGACCCATGCTTGTATGTGGAATAATGAGATGAAGATCAATTAAGTTGTTGGTGAAACTATCCTATATGGATAGTGCTTGTCATGCCATTTTCGGTGGTATGTGGAATATCACATAACTCCTCACGGTTTGAGAGTTATGGCCTTATGAAGTTGGAGGACCCCCATATGAAGGCTTGAAGTCCCCAAGGTCAAAGAAGTCAAAGTTCTTGAAAAGAAGAAATCATTATTTAAATGATAAAGTAAAGTGACAAAATCAAGATGGATTATTTAAAATAATAAAGAGAAGTGACAAAATCAAGAAGGAATATTTAAATGATATAGTATTGGAGAACTTTATATTTATGGAAAATGGTTAACCCTAAAATAAGGAAAATATGTTAAGTAACCTAGAAATGGGTCAAGTAACTTGAAAATGGGTTAAGTGACCTAGAGGATGAAAGTATAAATAAGATAGCTATGGTCTCTTGTAGATCATCCTTTTTGTGGATCAATGGAGAGCTTCTTGTGAATATCTTTTGGAGTGTTGATGGAGAGATTATTGTGAGAGCATCTTATTGGTGTGGATCTCTTGAGCATGATTGAAGATATATTCTGAGAAAGAGAGTGAGAGGAGGATCTCATGGATGCATCAAAGTTTTGTCAATGTCGGATATCTTGACAGAAAAATTCTCGGAGCTTCAGAAACCCTAGTTTCCGAGGTATACACGGGTTGTCTATGTATAGGGTGCGTATACAATGAAGGTATGCACGAGATGACTGTGTACAGGGAGCGTATAGTGGATAAAATCATGGATATTTTTGTTTGAGATGGTTCCAAGCTCTTGGATGATGAGTCAGGTTCTAGATTTGCATTCTATGGGCTCAGATCTATCACTGAGACACTGGTATGGTTACATTACTGTATTGATGGATACTATTTGATGTGTTGTGAATGCTTAGGGAATTCTTGGTATGGCTTCTATGATGTGGTTCAGTTTGGTTGATGGAGTGAGTAGTACTCTTTTGATTCAGTGATGACATGATTGTTGTGGTATACTAGTTGTTTATACATGATTGAGATAACATTCATATTGATTTGTTATGGAGCATGAGCAAGCTATTGGAGAGCTTGGATGTGTTGGCTGGTGGTCAGATTGAACAGTCAGAGACAGAAGAGAATGATATATTGGTTGCATATGATCTGAGTTGATCTTGAAGGATAAAACCTAACTTCTCAGAAGGTATACACAGGCTGTTGTATACATTGGCCACGTGCATACGCGGGCTGTAGTGAGCCAGGGAGCATACATACCCTGGCTACACTACTGACAGGTCGCGTACCTGTTGACAGATTGATATTTGTTGATGATTGTTGTCTCATCTCAGTTGGTGCTGAGGGTGTAAGTTCAGTCTTGCATTATAGAGCTGGTGCTCTTGTAGAGTTGTACTCTATTCAGTTGTTGCTGACAAATCCTCGGATTGTTGTCCATAATAAAAAGAAAAATTGTACATACATCTTGTGTTCTTTGTGGTCCTTGTGGTTATGAATTGTTGATGATATATTGTTGATATATGTTGTTGATATATGATTCACATCTAACTGGTTTTAAATGAAAAAAATGGATAATAAGTAAATGTTGAATGTTAACTAAGAGGTTTTGTGTAAGAGGGAAGATTTGGAAAAAGATCCCCACACTCATTCACCCCCCCTCTAAGTGTGGTAGGTGTGTCGAACAATTGGTTTCAGAGCAAGCCTTCACTACAAGCCTTAAAAATATTGAAGAAGATCCATAGACACACAAATGGATGATGAAGTTCCAATCCTTGATGAGGAAAACTATTCTACTTGGAGAATAGAGATGAGATTATATTTGAAGACAATGAGAGCATCTATTTGGAAGGCAGCCATTGGTGGATCAGTTCCCTTGAAGAACAGGTCAAATTTTGCAGCTCAAAGGGAAGGAAAGAAGAATGATGCATTGGMTCTCAAGACCATTCTTAGTGGACTCTAAAGCCCTATMAAAGAGAGCATGGGACAATGCACTTCCACCAAGGATCTATGGCTAAYGATAGAGGAAACATACCAAGGMAAGAAGGAGAAAGAAAATATTGAATATCACTCCATCAAGATCACTAAAGGTAAATAATCTCCAAAAACTCTTGAATGCATTATTTCTAAATGTGATTTTGAAAACATTTCAAATGAATATAGATAATCAAGTGTTGATAGCACAAAGGAAGATCTTAAATATATTTCAAATGAAGGTAAATAACTCTAAAAAACCCTTGATTGCAATGATGATGATGAATTTTTCTCTACAAGTGAAGAAGTAGATCTAGACACAGTTTGTGTAATGTTTGATGGTATTTATCCCATGAAAAGAATAGAAGAAAATATATTAAAACTTCAAAAGGAAGTTGAAGAGGGTTTATATAGATATATAAGTGATCATTATTATATAGACTATAACTTTCTTTCAGATGACACTAATAAGTTTCTTAGGAGGAGTCTAAGGCACATCTTGAAACTAAAGGAAATGATCAAGGAACAAAAAGAGATCAATAAGGCCAAATTAGAAGAAAAGGAAGAAGAGATAACAAGACTAAAGAATGTAAATGAAGATATAAATGTAGATGATGAGATTAACAAAAGTTTTGAAACCATTGTCCATATCAAGACCCAAATTGAAGAAGACAAAAGAATAGAGGAACTATTGAAGAATCAAATAAATGAAAAGGAAGAGTCTTATTGTAAGTTAGAAGTTGAAATTGTTGATCTTAGAAAGAAGGTGGGAAAGTCAAAAAAATTCTTGAATAACTCACGAATATTGGATGAGATCTTGGAAAGTCAAAGATCATCGTGTGATAAATCAGGTCTTGGATACAAAGGAGAATATACACATGCTAAAGCAAGCACCTCAAAGAAGCATGAGGTAAGTCCATCAAAGAAGGAAGACAATGTTGCAAAACAACCATCTACACAAGGCAAAAAAAATTCCAAAAGAACAAAGCAAGGAAGACATCAAGAAGATATTCTTGGGACACTAAAGCAAAGGTATGAAAGTATTTTTCATGGGCATTTTTATTCATGTAATGGATATGGACACAAATCTTTTTAGTGTAGATCTTATGAAAGGAGATATAATTGAATATTTTATAACACCATGAGGTGTTGGAGATGTGATCAAGTAGGACACATTGTTGTTCACTGTAACACCATGAGATGTTATAGTTATAGTGGATTTGGCCACAAATCTTAGGAGTGCTGGAACACAAGAAGAAAGTCCATGTTGAGGACTTCATATAGCATGGCTAGAAGAAGGAATGAAGTAATAAAGGGAGACATCTTTGAAAAGATGGATTCTTAGAGCTCAAGTTCTGAGGAGAAGTGTCATCTACAGAAATTGGTGAAGAAGACAGAACAACTAGAACAGGATGAAAGACTAAAGGGAAGTTCAAGTAATTCATCTACTGAAGCATACGCATGTGACAATGGTATCAGTCGCATACATACACTGGCTGACCTTGCATAAGTCATGTACATATGTTGTTTGACCTTGCATAGGTCGCATACATAGGCACTCTATTGTGCAACAGGCCGCGTATATGTGGTAAAGCCTTGGGAAAAAGACAATGCTCATGAGTTGCAACTTGATGTGATGATATAACTCTGTGTTGTTGAGTCTAACATGGTTTATTGCAGGTTCTGACACTGTTTTCTGCAGGTTTTCATGGTTCTATTTTAGATCATGTAAGGTGACGATGTAAAATATATCTTGGGTACATGGCACTAACCCATGAGTATCAAATGCTCATCTAATGGATTATATAAAATAAAATGTTGGGGTACATGGCTGGTACATATTATGATGTTGGATATCATAGTGCATGGATTTTGCATATGATTGGGCTACATATTGAGACATGTAGTTGATGAGTTGAGTTGATAGTCATGTTGTACATCATTGGGGATTCATAGCTTTTCGATGCATGGTTGATATACTTTCTTGGTGCAACTGATGTTGCATGATGGTACACTCATTGATGGTATTTGTTTGGCATATTGATAGATGCACATGGTTGGCATATTGGTGGATGCACATGGTTGGCATATTGATAGAGGCATATGGTTGATACATTACATGGATGATATCTTTTTTCACATGGTTGATGTACATAGGTGTTGTGCATTGTGGGCAAATTGTGGTACATGATGTACTTGGTTGATATATTGTTCATGATTCTTTATTTTTATTGTTGACATGTATTTTGCTTCATGATGCATGGTATAGAATAATTTTGATGCATGAACAAGTCCAAGGATCATCATATGGTAGCATATTGTTCATCTTGCAGAAAAGATAGGGGGAGACATACCCTTAGGGGGAGTCATTTTTCTTCCCATGATTCTAGGAAGAGATATTTATCAGATGCGTACCTAGAAAAGAGCCCTATATTTGAAGAAAGAGCACAGAATCATAATTCTAGGGGGAGTGATGGTCACAGGGGGAGTATGTTCGATGTATATTCAACATTACATCAGAGTAATATTCCTTGTTCAAAAGGAGAGAGATTATTCAGAGGAAGATCAAAGGCACTCAGGCACGGGGAGCAACCCCAAGAGGAGAATGGCCCTTTTCCATTGATGTCAAAGGGGAGAGTTAATCACATTGATTTGATTGATGTTTATTGATGGGGAGAGATAGTCACATTGACTATTGAGGTAGATCATGCCTTATCTACATGTTGACATCAATAACTAGTAATTTGTGTTGACATCAATGTTGATATTGCCATCAATGTCAAAGGGGGAGATTGTTGAACCATGTTGTCATTGATGCAAATGGTTTGACTGATTGATGTCATTGATTTATGTAAAGTGATTTATTGATTGATGATTGATGTAATGAATATGTTTTTTCCTTGATGAGAATGATAGATGTCAAAGTGGAAACCAATTGATAAAGATGGATCATTGATATGATGCATAGATGAAGATGGATCAATGAGTTTGTTTGATGATAAGATGACTCATTATTGTCTTATCATGATTGATAAGGTGCAAAAATTTATGAACTCCAAAGTAGTCCCCTTATGGTGAAAGCCCTCACGTGAAGACGCTTTGCAAATTGAGTTATCCTAGAAGACTGGTTGGAGGATCCATGCTTGTATGTGGATTAATGAGATGAAGATCAATGAAGTTGTTGGTGAAACTATCCTATATGGATATTGCTTGTCATGCCATTTTCGATGGTATGTGGAATGTCACATAACTCCTCACGGTTTGAGAGTTATGGCCTTATGAAGTTGGAGGACCCCCATATGAAGGCTTGAAGCCCCCAAGGTCAAAGAAGTCAAAGTGATTGAAAAGAATAAATCATTATTTAAATGATAAAGTAAAGTGAAAAAATCAAGATGGATTATTTAAATAATAAAGAGAAGTGACAAAATCAAGAAGGAATATTTAAATGATAAAGAATTGGAGAACTTTATATTTATGGAAAATGGTTAACCCTAAAATAAGGAAAATAGGTTAAGTAACCTAGAAATGGGTTAAGTAACATAAAAATGGGTTAAGTGACCTAGAGGATGAAAGTATAAATAAGATAGATATGGTCTCTTGTAGATCATCATTTTTGGGGATCAATGGAGAGCTTATTGTGAATGTATTTTGGAGTATAGATGGAGGGATTCTTGTGAGAGCATCTTATTGGTGTGGATATCTTGAGCATGATTGAAGATCTATTCTGAGGAAGAGAGTGAGAGGAGGATCTCATGGACGCATTAAAGTTTTGGCAATGTCAGAGATCTTGACAGAAAAATTCTCGGAGCTTCAAAAACCCTAGTTTCTGAGGTATACGTGGGTTGTTTTTGTATAGGGTGCATATACATTGAAGGTATACATGGGCTGACTGTGTACAGGGAGCGTATAGTGGATAAAATCATGGAGATTTGTGTTTGAGTTGGTGCCAATCTCTTGGATGATGAGGCAGGTTCCAAATCTGCATTCTACGAGCTCAGATCTATCACTGAGACACTGATATGGTTACATTATTGTCTTGATGGATACTATTTGATGTGTTGTGAATGCTTAGGGAATTCTTGGTATGACTTCTATGATGTGGTTCAGTTCGGTTTATTTGGTTGATGGAGTGAGAAATACTTTTTTGATTCAGTGGTGACATGATTGTTGTGGTATACGATTTGTTTATACATGATTGAGATAAAATTCATATTGATTTGTTATGGAGGATGAGCAAGCTATTGGAGATCTTGGATGTGTTGGTTGGTGGTCAGATTGAACAGTTAGAGACAGAAGAGAATGATATACTGGTTGCAGATGATCTGAGTTGATCTTGAAGGATAAACCCTAACTTCTCAGAAGGTATATGCAGGTTGTTGTATACATTGGTTGTGTGCATACACGGGCTATAGTGAGCCAAGGAGCGTACATACCTTGGTTGCACTAATGACAGGTCATGTACCTATTGACAGATTGATATCTATTGAGGATTGTTTCCTCATCTGAGTTGGTGCTGAGGGTGTAAGCCGAGTCTTGTATTATAGAGTGGGTGCTCTTGTAGAGTTGTACTCTATTCAGTTGTTGTTGATAAACCCTCAGAGTGTTGTCCATAATAAAAAGAAAAATTGTACATACATCTTGTGTTCTTTGTGTTCCTTGTGGTGATGACTCGTTGATGATATATTGTTGATATATGATTCACATCTAACTGATTTTAAATGACAACAATGGATAATAAGTAAATGTTGAATCTTAACTAAGAGGTTTTGTGTAAGAGGGGAGATTTGGAAAAAGAGCCCCACACTCATTCACCCCCCCCCCTCTAAGTGTGGTAGGTGTGTCCAACATACTCAGTGCACATATCACGTGCGCTAATATTATGCGTGCACACCAATATTACGCATGCACCACCCAATCCGCACTGCACGGTGCTAAATTTAGTGCACACACCCGCACACCATTATTTTTCACTCATTACCAACTCTGTATCGTGTAACTCCAAATTTAAGTGCGCACATCCACACACCATTATTTTTCAAGCATTACCAACTCTGCACTGCACAGTGCCAAATTTAAGTGCACACACCCACACACCAATATTATTTCATACATCCCAACTTTTACTCTAGAACACCAAATTTTAGTTCTCACAACCATGCACCCTTATTTACCACACATCACAAGATTTTCACTATGCATCACACATTTTTAATGTGCACAACTGCACACCTTCATTTTTTTGTGCATCAATTCATCGTGAATTTCGCTGCAGAAATTGGGGCTTTTGCCAAACTTTTCCCAATTTTGACCATGGACATTTTGCAATGATGAAATTTTTTCAGTTTCACTCTGATAACACCAATTCAACCTCTACAACAACAAATCATTGTTGGTTGACATTCCTGGAACAAATATTTCCCAAACTCAATTCATGAATTGAGAATTTTAATCAACTAATCTCACTCCATCAGTCATGGCTTCTCTGTAACTTCAAATTCGACCAATTCCAGGTCTGAATTTTCTAGAACATATATTAAATTAAGAATATCTCACCACTTGGCCAAATTTCTCAAATTTCCCATGAATTTAACAACATAAATTGGGGATTTTACCCAATTCGACGCAATTGCTTCTTATTTTTACCATGGACACACTGTAAATTAAAATTTGGCCACCTCAAAATCAATTCTTTGAGAAATTTTTCTTCAATTCAACTTGCTCGGACCATCTAGGCTCAGTGTTGAAAAATGGAGCTCTGATACCATATTGTAGCATCCCCAACATACAACTAGGCTATGCCACATAAAAATTTTGAATTGTATACAAAATTAAAACATATAGAAACTCTCCAAATGCACCAATTCATACTGAATAATAATAAAAATACACATTCAACACACACATGAAAAACCCATAAAAATAAACACATAAATAATAATGCAACACGCAATTTAACACCCAATTGATGCTTATCTTGGTAAAAGTATCACCAATTGTGTGCAGACCTTCCACGTTCCTCCCAACCTTAGACCACACTGCTAAAAAGTCTCAGTAGTGGGTCACCCCGAGTTGGGACTAAACTCCACCAGGGTAAAGGAATTCCTAACCAGGATGATGTATCTTAGATAACCGAAAAAAATCTGTCACAAGTGCCAACTCAAACTAACATCCTACAGTCCCTCTTTCCCCACATGTCTGTCCCACCCCAGGAAGAGTGCCCCTTCTCTGCTCAAAAGTCCCTCATCTTCCCTACTTCCCTTCCAAGGCTTCATCAAAAAACTAGACAAGAAGTCTCAGAGCCCTATAGCTGCAGTTTGGAACCTTTAGAAAATCAATTCCCAACAATTCTCTCACCTAGAGAGAATTACTCACGGGCCTGACAACCCGCCTCTTTAATATCCCATGGGCTTGACAACCTGCTTCTTCAGTCTAGCTCCTAAGAAAACCCGGTACATGTATAGTGACAGGAAGGTGCATAGGACAACTGAATGAGTGAGTGAATGATGGGAAAATGAACTAAGTCCAAACTATATGTATGCATGTTCCTAACTTGACACTTTTCATGTTGAGAACTACTTTGGCCCACTTGTCCCCATACTTATAACTTAGGATAAAATAATTATCCATACTTTATACTTTAAGGAATATTAATATAATATACCTTTTTGTCTTAAGCTCCCTAACTTAGCCCCTTATCCTTAACTTTTATCCCCCTTTCCATATCTAGTGGAGTTTACTCCCCCATACTCTTTTACATGGTTGGTCTTCCGCAATGATATGTTTTTTTTTCATTAATATTTGTGTGTGATTACATTTACATTACAGGAATATTTTTCTTTTTGCATCTCGACTCACCATCCCCAAAACACAACATATACACAAAGGATATTTGGACTCAAAATCATGCTCACTTAATTTTGTTGCGCGTGGTATCTTGGAATGTGCACACTTCATCATTTTAGTGAGCAGTACATGTGCACTCTATACCATGGAAGGTGCATGCAAAATGATATCAAACAACTCACCAACTTATATACATATGTACCTTTATATTTACATTTACATTTGGGGTTCATCCTAGGGGTATCACACCTCCCTTAGGGCAGGCCTTGTTCGGGAACCCATGGTTCCCTAGCCTCCTTCGGGGAGTGCCTTTTCTAGGAAATCATCGTTCCATGGCCTCCCTTAGGTGGGCCTTTTTTGGGAACCCATGATTCTCTGACTTCCTTCAGGGAATGCCTTTTCCAAGAACCCATTGTTTTGTGGCCTCCTTCGACAAGGAGTTCCTTTTTTAGGAACCCATCATTCCTTGGCATCCATTAGGTAGGGAATTTTTTGGGAACCCATGGTTCCCTAGCCTCCTTCAAGGATTTCCTTTTTCAAGAACTCATTGTTCCTTGGCCTCCTTTAGTGACTGAATTTTTTTGGAACCTATGGTTTCCTAGCCTCCTTTAGGGAATTCCTTTCTTAGGAACCCATATTTCCTTAGCCTCCTTCAGGGAGTTCCTTTCTCATGAACACATCATTTCTTGGCCTCCCTTAGGGAGAGTCATGTTCAGGAACCCATGGTCCCCTAGCCTCCCTTATGGAGTTCCCTTTTCCAGGAAATCATTGTTCCCCACCCTCCTTCAGGGATTACCTTTTCTAGGATTCATTGGCCTCCTTCCAAGGGCACCCAACATTTTCATAAAGGGACCATTTTTCCCACCAATGTCAAAAGCTCAGGTACACTTACTCACTATAATTTCTATCAAATAATTGTCACATATTCTTTATCATCATATATTTTTCACTTTGGGTATTTGATGTTTGTGTGTGCGGGTACTTGGTCCAACAATATACACCTATTCAATCTTAGCCACCCTATGGCCCCTTCAGGTATATGTTCAAAACTGGCATGCACTCAATCCCTCTGCAAATATATGCATATCCCATTCATCCCCCCTTGAAATTTATCCTTAGAATCCCCACACCTGACTCTGCAGTACCATCACCTCCTTTGCATTCATGTAATATCAACCGGTAGCATTCTCACCTCCATGAGTTGTCCCACATAGATTTACCCCTTGGCATATTGCCACTCATGTTGTTCTATCCATTAGGCTTGGGAGTCCTGGTAGTGTTACACCCTAGAGTAAGTACCTCATAATTCTTCCTCATAACCATGCTAACCACCCTATTATGGAATCCCACATCATGGTTTTTGTTACATTACATGCACCTTTTCATTATCATTAACCCTCCATATAATCTAACATCAATTTCCCATCTGCAGTTTCATCCTCCATCCATATACCTAGTACAAAAACCCACCCATGGGGCCCCCTCCCTTCATCAATTACATTCCCTAATTATGCCCCACATGGCCAATCCATACTTCATTGGGGCACCTATTTCTATACGTGTATTTTCAAACCAATTATTCTTTATTTATTTGGTAATTTTATAAAGCACATTTCAAGTTCCAACAGGTAGAATAGATTTTTTACATCGCACTCGGTGGCGCCTTTTTCCTTGGCACACAAAAAACCATGTCACCCTTGGTTAGGGAATTTTCATATTCATCACCACCTCTGCGAAGATATCCATACCATAGCCAAATACTAACTATCACCAACATCCTTTTCATCACTATCTGTATTTTGACCTATCATGCACCCCCTTGCAATCGTACACATTCAACATAATTTACCTAATATTTGGTCACCCCCTTGACACCAGATCATGTTTTATGGTTTCTTCCATCATCTCATTTTCCCTAAACAAGGGAAATTCTTACATCCCATCTAGTTTGAGCTTCACCCATGTCACGAGTTCATCCATCTTTCCCCCATACAATCCTTGATACCATTTTGATCAAATTGATGTCAAGAATCCCTTTGCTTCTTGTAGTCGTGCCCTTTCCCTATTGACATCAACAACATTTTCAGGAAGGTGGAAGTATCGTGCCCCTCATTCCCCTCATTATTTCTTTCTGATGTCATTGATCCCCATAACATTTGACTCCAACAAAATTTCATGTTACAATGGGGCTTACTATGCAACCATTGCAATTTTTTAGTCATCGTCTAACACCTATGAAGTTGCAAGGCCATCAATGCCTTTGACTTATCGACAACTTACACCAATTTACATCTCTTGATTCAAAGACATTTTGGTCCACATAACTGTCATTAGATGTTATTGACACCCCCGAGGGAAATGCAGACATCCACTTGATCAACAATTTTCAATTACAATCATATTATTTTGGTTTCATGACATGAGCATGGGGAATTACTCCTCGTTTGTACACAATTTTCCATTTCAATTTTTCATAGAATGTTGGCATTAGTTTGAATCCCTTTTTCCTCTGACGGATCGTTCTCACCATCCTGCTTATCAACAACTACAACTCTCCTATTCTTATGGAAATTTCAGCAGAAATAAACATTGACGTATTTCGGCCATACGTATTCTCCTAACCTCACACATCAGAGGGCATATGTTATCAAAAAAAAATTGTTCATACAAATATAGACAATTGATGAAGAAATAGTTAACACAAATATAGCATACAACCAATAATTACAGGAGGATCACAAGAAAGATTGTCCAGATAGTAAAAAACAATTGCAAAAAAGATCCTGAATTTATGCACATATTTAGCAAAGATAGCACATGCACATCCGTGTGGGCTGACACGACGTACAATGCACACAGTGCATGGTTTGCATGATTGACAATCATGAAACCCATGTAGATGCAAAAACAACGCATTGATTATTTTTTCTGGGCCTCAACCACTTATGGGATGAAGTAGATATCACCTATACCCCAAAATTTCCCTAAAATTCCACCTTGGAATCACTGAAAGGATGGGAGGTACCTTCAAAGGCCTCCCCATTCACATTGGAAAATAGTTGTGAAATATCTAGTAATCCTCCTATAAATAGAGGATCATTGTATGAAAAATGGAAGAAGTTCATTGCATTGGTATGCTGTCCAAATACTCTTGGAGAAACCACTTCTTCTCTTAAGAATAGCTTGGGAAAACATAGCATAGGGAAATCTTTTCACCTCATAGGAATATTTTCCATAGATATTTGTTGAAATATTGTAATTGCAAAGAGTATTCTAATTATTATTGAGTTATTATGATATAGATCAATCCCCTTTTGTGGATTGATCATGTTGGGCTTTGTATTAGACCAAATCCCCTTTTGTGGATTGGTCAAACCCTAATTATATGCTGCTAATTAAGAATTTGCCCCCCAAGCCTAATTAAAGTGGTCTTAGCCACCAAGTGAAGAGGTCGGCCCTGCCCAGTGAAGAGACATCGCTCTAGCATCTTCCAACTAGTATAAATAAGAGAGGCTAGTGCCTCATTCACTCACTCACTCAAGTCACTCAACAAGTGCACAAGTTTGGAGATAAATACAACTAGGAGAAGAAGGAAGAGAGAGGTGCATTGCTCAATCTTGGTTATTCTCTAGTGTTTGGTACTTTATCCTAACATTGTGTTGGCAATCTATATTAAGGAAGTTTTTGTTGGGTTTTCTCTCCCATGAGGGTTTCACAGGATAAATGTTGTGTATCTTGTGATTTTGTTTCTCTCAGTGATCCTACCTATGCTATTGTTATCTAGTAAATCGATAAGAAACTTTATAGCACATCTAAAATTAACACGGTATTAGATCTAAGCTAAAGAGAGAATATTTCACTAGATAAGAAAAAGCGTTACTGTTGTCGTACAAGAAAATTAGGGCTTTTGTTGAAGAATAATTTCAACCTAAAAACTACCTAGGGAATTTTTCCCTAGCCCAATGAACCTATTGGCATCTTGAGTGCACCCTTTCTGTGGCCAGAAACTCTGAGAAGTGAAACCCTATTTTTTGGTTGGTACTAGAAAACCAGAAAACTAGGAAACCAGAACCAATACCAGAAGTACCAGTCCATATTTACGCAGTTCAATTTAAAGGGGTAAAATTTGGATTTTTAGAAAACTGACTGCACCAGCCTACTCGCCTCAGCCAAGCACATATCCTAGTAAGTTCAGAGTTAATTTCTAAGAACTTTCAATTTTCAGTCATTTTCTCAACTCCAAGTCAAGATGTCTACAAGCATCAAGCTTGTTGACAAGTTAGAAGGTGTGGAATTTTTTTTTGCCTGGAAGTATAGGATTGCACTCATTCTTGAGGAGAATGAATTTGCAAAATTCATAAAGTAAAATCTACCGAAACTTGAAGAAGCTACAACTAAAGAAAAGTACCAGAAGTATATGGTTAGGGCTAAAAGAATCATTGCAGACTCTATTAAAGATCGCTTGATCCCTCAAGTGGCTTCTAAGAACACTCCAAAAGAGATGTTTGATGTCCTAACTAGAATGTATGAAGGAAAGAATATTAATTGGAAGATGAATCTATAATACCCCAAGGTCGAGCCCTGCTGAATTGTAATTGTATTTATAAGTTGGTGAGCCAAGTGTTTATAAGCTAGGAGGATTATGTATTTATTAGGTCGAAGATCCTGGATCGCTTAAGGCTAGTGAGCCTATTTTTGTATATTTAAATACTCAAATCATTACTATAAATACATCATTGCGTGTAGACCGACCATGCAAAAAGTGTTTTGGGGGACTAAGCTCCATTGGGAAAGGAAAGGGTAGTGATCTGTAGGATCTTTTAATGACTATGGTTGAGTTTTAATTTTGCATGCGTTAATTAACCATTTGAGAAAATTAGTGAAAGAATGAGGAAAGAAGAGGAATTATGACATCCATATACACATATGCAGATCTGAAATGAATAATAAATAGCAAGCCATAACACGCATATTGATAATGGAGTTCGACACAACTTTGCCTACGTCTCCGGGCCTTTGTCTTTGTGGGTGAGGCTTCTTTATTTCTGTTCAAAAGATCAAAAGTACATCTCTACAGTTCCAATTGGATACAAGACTGATCTGGTCATGTTCATCCAGATCTCAAGAACCCTGCAAAGAAAACATCACGCAAAACGGACGTCCGGAGCTCCCAGAAATGGCCCGACAACGTCTGCTCCTCAATATCTTCCCTACATAAAAATGGCTTTGGCTTGGCTTCCCTTCATCATAACTCTACTCTGAATGCCCCCTCATGGCCTCAAACAGGCCTGGTTTATATAGATTTGAAGTTGGTTTCTCATCTCCAACTTCCTCCCAAAATTTGGGCTCCAAAAATGCCCAATATCTCCCAAAAATGGAGAAAATCCAATAATATCAGGCATTGAATCATTGAAAAATAAAAAAACTTTATAAAATAACCCACTGCATAAAAATTATTGGGCATTAGCCCCTAGGCCTGGGCACGCACCCCCTAAACTCGGTCGTATGGGCCTCCATGTGGCCACGCGCCCATGCGCTGCCCCCCCTTTCCTCGCGCTAGCTCCTGGTTCCTTGGCATTGGCATAAAACCGCGGGCTTACAGTTGTAACCGCGCCCCTTTTTTGTGGTAGAGCCCGGTCCTATGGGATCCATCCGGGATTCGGGGATAATCCTTATCCACATATACCCACAACACCCATGCTCCCGGTTCTACCATGTGGTCGTATGTTGTATGTTGCACCGAGGGCTGGGGCTAAGCCCCGACCCTTTCCCCCACTACATAAACCATCAACCAAACATAAATATTATTTTTACCATTTGTATAATAAGAACCAACCATAGGGTGGGCGATTAGCCTGACCCTACCAGTCCACACCCAGGGGGGAGGTCGCGGGTTCGACTCCCGGCCAAGCCATAATGTTTACACAAAACCAACAGCCAACCACAGGGTGCCACGTGGCAGCCCATGATTAGGCCACATGGCACCTCAACATCCAACCAAAATACTCCAAGTGTCACATGCCGATTGTTCCATGTCTGCCACATCACTGCTCTGTCATCCCTGCCACATCAGCTGCTGATGTCATCCGTGCCACATGTCACCCTTACAGTGGTGACACGTGTCACCCCTGGATAGGTCCAGCTGTAAGTCAAATCAACCTGCCACGTGTCGCTTCCTGGAGTTACCACGTGTCGCCTCCCAGGATTTCCACATCAACTATACGGACCATACGGTCTGCACAGTCAGCACGCCACGTGGCACTGTATGGACTATACGGACTGTACAGTCATCCCCTTTTTTTCCTTTTTGACTTTTTAGATAGAATGCGATATCTTGCTCATACTGAGCCCGTTTGACGAAGTAAATATACCGCTGGAATCAGGAAGACGAGATAGACACAATGGTGTTGGTTTTGTCGCATTCTGAGTACTTTTAGTTTTGAGCATTTTTAAACCTTGTCAGGCTTCTGGATCTGATTTCGGATCACACCTCCCCACAAAAAGACCTTTTGGTCCCCAAAAGGTTACTGACCAGTCAACAAGCTAGGGATAGGCCACCCGAATTGTCCTCTGTCTCTGAACTATGTCCTGTGCATCTGTCTCATCAAGATCAACTGTAACACAATCATGACAACTGACAGTATATTGTTAGCCATTTGAACCCTGTTACATATTACTGAAGCCACTATCATCCATGTAGAAAACATTGCTAATGACAGTATCAATAAGACGACTGCAAATGAGCTGATATACTTGAAATATCTGCACGACATGAGCTTATCTTGAAGCAACTTATGATTGATTTTCCATTCAACAACCATATCTTGTTCTTGCTTAATATCAATTACTTCATTTGAAACAATTATTGGTTTGTCGCTTGCTTGCACTGCATTCTTTAATTGTTCCATTGTTTGAAGTGTTGTATTTGCTTTAACATGATGAGCATGAACCACATAATCTTGACCTGCTTTAGTGAATTGATATTGATTCTTTGTTCTGTAGAAGATTGCCTTA
>JZKD02S2267391.1:3038-34379 GCA_000966675.3 Picea glauca | reverse complement strand
GATCTTTTAATGACTATGGTTGAGTTTTAATTTTGCATGCGTTAATTAACCATTTGAGAAACTTAGTGAAAGAATGAGGAAAGAAGAGGAATTATGAAATCCATATACACATATGTAGATCTGAAATGAATAATAAAAAACAAACCATAACACGCAGATTGATAACGGATTTCGGCACAACTTTGCCTACGTCTTCGGGCCTTTGTCTCTGTGGGTGAGGATTCTTTATTTTTGTTCAAAAGATCAAAAGTAAATCATTGCAGTGTCAATTGGCTACAAGACTGATCTGGTCATGTTCGTCCAGATCTCAAGAACCCTTCAAAGAAAATGACATGCAAAACGGACGTCCGGAGCTCCCAGAAATGGCCTGACAGCGTCTGCTCCTCAATATCTTCCCTACATAAAAATGGCTTTGGCTTGGCTTCCCTTCAGCATAACTCTGCTCTGACTGCCCCCTCATGGCCTCAAACAGGCCTGGTTTATATAGATTTGAAGTTGGTTTCTCATCTCCAACTTCCTCCCAAAATTTGGGCTCCAAAAATGCCTAATATCTCCCAAAAATGGAGAAAATCCAATAATATCAGGCATTAAATCATTGAAAAATAAAAAAACTTTATAAAATAACCCACTGCATAAAAATTATTGGGCATTAGCCCCTAGGACTAGGCGCACGCCCCCTAAACTAGATCGTATGGGCCTCCATGTGGCCACGCGCCCATGCGTTTCCCCCCCTTTCCTCGCGCTAGCTCCTGGTTCCTTGGCATTGGCATAAAACCGCAGGCTTACAGTTGTAACCACGCCCCTTTTTGGTGGTAGAGACCGGTCCTATGGGATCCATCCAGGATCCGAGACTAATCCTTATCCACATATACATGCAGCGCCCGCACTCCTGGTTCTGTCGTGTGGTCGTATGTTGTATGTTGCGCCGAGAGCTGGGGCTAAGCCCCGACCCTTTCCCCCGCCACATAAACCATCAACCAAACATAAATATTATTTTTTCCATTCGTATAATAAGAACCAACCATAGGGCAGGCAGTTAGCTCAGCCCTGCCATTCCACACCCGGAGGGGAGGTCGCGGGTTCGATTTTCGGCCAAGCCATAACTTTTACACAAAACCAACAACCAACCACAGGGTGCCACGTGGCAGCCCATGATTGGGCCACGTGGAACCTCAACATCCAACCACAATACGCCAAGTGTCACATGTCGATTGGTCCATGTCTACCATGTCACTGCTCTGTCATCCCTGCCACGTCAGCTGTTGAGGTCATCCGTGCCACGTGTCACCCTTACAGTGGTGACACGTGTCACCCCTGGATAGGTCCAGCTGTACGTCAAATCAACCTACCACGCTCTGCCACGTGTTGCTTCCTGGAGTTGCTACATGTCACCTCTCAGGATATCCACATCAACTGTACGTACCATACGGTCTGCACAGTCAGCATGCCACGTGGCACTGTACGGACTGTACAGTCATCCCCTTTTTTGCCTATTTGACTTTTCGGAAAAAACACGATATCTTGCTCATACGGATCTCGTTTGACTAAGTAAATATACTGCCGGAATCAGGAAGATGAGACAGACGCAATGGTGTTGGTTTCGTTGCATTCCGAGTACTTTCATTTTTGATCATTTTTAAACCCTGTCAGGCTTTTGGATCCGATTTCGGATCAGGTAGGGGCTAATAGGCTAGGAAAAAGGGATAATCATGATGGCTTAACCCAATGGAATATTATAATATATTTTCCTAAATAATAAGGTTTGGAAAATAATCCCTTTTATCCTAAGTCCTTTGGGGAAAGGAACGAACTCCAAGTGGGGAGGAACGAGCTCCTAAGAGAGCCATGTGTCAATCTTGGCACATGTAGTTTTATTTGATAAATCAATTCGTTGTGAGGGGGATCATATATTCTTTCCATGCTCCCAGTGCACACACACACACTCAGAATGAGCATCCATGCAACCAACCATTTCCTCCATCGTTGGCCTCTGCAACATTCATGCAAGCTCTGAAAATTGCAAAACCCATGAAGCTAACTCGTTTTTATCCTTTGAAGAACAACACGACTGTGCAGTGACTGAGCCATATCGTGCCCTAGCCATTTTTTTGTTTCTACCCACATTTTTCTATGGACATTTGTGGCTTTCTATCATTACCAATGCCATACTTTTTTTTTCTGTTGTGATAACCCTGACTGAATTGGCCTAGGAGTTGGACTGAAGAAGCAGGTTTTCAGGCATTTGAGAAACTCTCTCCAGGTGAGAGAGATTGTTGGGGAAGTGATTTTCCTAGAGGGAGCCTCATGGAAAGTGTAGTGCTTTGAGACTTCTTGTCTGACCTATTGTTGAAGCCTTGGAAGGAGAGGTAGGTAGTTGAAGTACTTATGAGCAGAGAAGGGGCACACTCCCTGGGGTGGGACAGACATGTGGGGAATGAGGGACTATAATTTGTGGACGTGAGTGGAATTTTGGGGATTGAATCCTTACTGGATATTATGTAACCTCAGCCTAGCCTAGTATTTCCTTTACCCTGGGTGAAGTTTAGTCTGAGCTCGGGGTGACCCACTGCTGATAGCTTGGAGCAGTGTGGTCTAAGGTTGGGAGGTTGATCTGGATTATTTTCGACACGAAATGAGAGTAGAGATATAATAAAGAAATGTACAGATATATATCAGATATCCAATATTATAACATAAATGTATCAGAGATGCAACCATAAACACAGATATACAGTAATACACAATTTTCTATTAATGAGCGAAAATGTAAAAAGACTGTAAATTATAGAGTGAAAGACTCGCTAGAATGGTGGCAACTTATCTCTGAGAAGAGATGTGATAGATACTCGCATCCATGAGAAGATGATTTTAAAATGAGGCTCTAAAGGCCATTTAATCATAAATAAAATCCAAAACTATAACACCGGAATATGAAAAGCCAACGATTTTGTGGACCTCGTTTTGGGTAGTTTGGTGTATCAACTTCCCAAGGGCGTAACTTTGGCATACGATCTTCGTTTGGGGAACACGATAGTTCATTGGAAAGGTATCATCAAAGAGATTCATTTTGGGGGATCAATAGATCATTTGGATATAATTGAGAAGCTCGATCCCGAAAAAACTTCATTTAGGCCCTCAAAATGGCCCCGGAAGTTAAAAACTGCTAAAAATAGTAAATTGCCAAAATTGCCAGAAAACTNTTTTGAGCCAGTTGGAAAAGGTGGGTGGCCACCGATATCCACCTGGATCAATCCTCCCTCCTTAGGAATCATTTTTATCCATTTTTTTGAGTTCCCATGGGAGAGGGAAAAGAGTTTGCTAAATATGCATCTTGATGAGTTGTTTGTTGTAATAGCAAGATTTGCGTCACCATTTCTATCTTGCACGGAGGGCCTTTTTCCATTTCCCTATGCAATGTTATTATCCCTTTTTGATGAATCCAGAGCTAAAAATTAACATTTTTCCACATGTACATGCCCTATCAGCTATACAACAAGCGTATATGCAGGTTGGTCCACTACAACCCCTGTACATCGAGATTTGTGCCAGAAAATACAAAATCGAGTTGGGTTTCCATGTCACGACAATAGATCTCTGATCCTTGACCTTTGATATACTGGAAACATTCTGACTCGGCCCTTCAGTTGCATTTTGAAGGCTATAAGAGCACAATTTCTAGCTATGGAAAAAAAGGAGAAAGAATTCGACTTTGAGAGCAAAGTTACTTTGGAGAAATTACTTCATATTGAGTCTGCATCCCTTTGTCCCTCAAGTCTGAAAACAGTGTTAAGCCCCCAAGATATTTCCTTATTGTTGAGAGAATATCATTATCTCTCTCATTCAAGCTTGCCTTTGGTGGAAGAGTGAAGTGGTGGAGGCCTAGTTGGAAGGAACTTGGTTTCTTAGTTTGGAACCGTGCCGACACGAAAGTCTGTAATGTTGTCAATTATGCTGATCAATTATTAATAGAAATACTCCTTTCCCGTCCTATTGGTATCGTGAAAATATTTAATTATTATCCATGGGCATGTTTGTAATGTTTATTAATGGATTATGTTATCTAATGTGTTAATCCCTTTTATATAATCACTATATACTTGCTCTATTTGTTTGTTAAGAACTTCTTGCAGGTATAAAGCTTTGGGTCGAAGTGTTCAATGGTGTAACATCATCGAACATTGGATCGAGGTAGGCCTCTATCCTGTCCTGCACATTAGTTTATATAAAATATGATGGAATTGAGTTGATTTATGCAGTCATACCTATCTGTTGTGGTTTACCCTTGGCCATAGATATTTTTTCCCTCGTAACAGAAATGGTGACTCCGCTAGGGATAGATCTTCCTTCTAAGGGTTGAAGTATTTTTCTTCCTACATTTCTCTTTTTCCTTTGTGTTTCTTGTCATATCACTTCTTGACAAAGTTTGTTCACTCTGAGTCCGAGTTTCCAACCTTTTTCTCTTTCCTGGCCTTGCTTCAAATCCCGTACTCTTCTTTTTTCCTTACAGTCACGTACACACGCGCCCTACCTCTCTGCAAGATGCATATATATGATATGTTCTCCTGAAAAATCGCGTATACCACTTTTCATGGCTTGTTTGCTTGGTTTGGTGATTGTTGGATAATATTTGATATGTGTTGAGCCTTCTTGGGTCTCTGTAGTGCTTGTTGAGCTTATTTGGGTTGACAAGAAGCATGTTGGGAGTTGAATTTATGGGCATCGTCTTTCTCATTGTTTTTCACTTTTGATTTTTCCTTGAACCATGGGTTGTTTGCTTGGCTGCTTGATTTTCTACTTGAGTCATTTTGCTTATACCTAGTATAATTATTTATATCAAGTTGCTTCCCAGTCCATGTATTTTCTTTTTAACATATTGAAAATACAAAAATATAGGCATTTTGCATTGGTTAACATTTTGTCTTTGAACCTTTATCATTAGTTTAGTACATTTAGCGAAATATTGCATTTTATTTCTGAATTGCAAAGTTAAAATTGAAAATTGCACTGTTTTTATTAGCATATCATTCATTGAAAATATAAATATAGACTTTGCATTATATTCATTTTTATCTTCTTGCAGAGTCATAACATCACGAGTTTCACTTATGTACCCTTTTGAGTAATCACGCCCAATAAAATTTACGCTTTAAACTAAAATTGATTAGACATGATTTTATTTTTAGGGTGCACAAACTGATCTAGGATTTAGTGCCTTGGGGTAGGATTTTGTGAGTAAACTTCTCCAAGGAAATTAAATCAACATATTTGTCTGATACAAGAAGTTGAGAAATCCATTGTATAATTGGTAATATTAGGAGGCTCTGCTCACACCGTAGTTAATCATGAGGTCGCAAGAAGTTAGTTGAAGGGATAACCCCTGGATACTCGCCTAGAATCAGATATATTTCTGTGGATTTATTCGTATTTGGGGATCTTTCTAGTGCCCATACCTCTTTCAGAAATGGTGCTTTCAAGTTTTGGGGCTTTTCTACCCTTCCCATATGGTGATCCAGACTTATGACTACTCGCTTATGCATCGATTATACAATGGTTTATTAGTTTCTTGACTTGGGCATCTCATAGGTTACTTGCAGGGGTTATTCTGCTTGTATCCTGGGTCAGATAGAGGTCGAACAACACACAACCTTTATGGAGGATTACCTCTCCGGGGGGATCTGATCGACTGGTTGTTAAGCCCACGAGGGCCTCTATAACTAATTCTTTTACCTCCAAAATTTAGTAGGGAGTCTCAAGTCCCTCTTGGACGAGGCATACCTTCTTTAGTGAGGGAGACCACTCAGCCACTATAGCTCATTTGCATGGATATTGGTCATTTGAATTTTCAGTATGCTCTTTGATTATTAGTTGACCTTAGGATTTCGTGTTGATAACTTTTTTATCATGGATAGTGGATTTTCGTTTTCTCCCTCGTTTACTGCNCCCCCCCATGAAGTTCATGGGGGCTAATCCGTCCGCTTTTTATAATGGTATGCAGAATTATGGAACTCAGTCAATGCCTTGGGTCTCTAATCATTTTTCTCATGGTATGTCTAATATGTCTTCGCACTTGCCATCCTCTATCTCGCCTCCTTATGCGAATACAAGTTTTGGGTCTGGGGGCATGATGCCTCTTTCTTATGCCTCTCTGTTTGGTGGGAGTCATATCCTGCAAACACCTCTTACGGTAGGAGGTTGGAATCTTCCTTCCTATGAATCCACTATGTGAGAAGTAAGTGCCAAATTAAGCAATCATTCTACTTGTTACACTCCATCCACTTATCCTTATTCCGCTATGTCGGTTCCTACGAACACTTTTCACATGGTGGACCTCTGTCTTCCCTCTGGTGTTTCATCCAGGGGGAATTATTTTTATAGTATGGGAAACCCCCCTCATGAAGTTCCTTCGTCTGGGGGCAACATATATACTCACATGAGTAACCCTTGTCATCTTTCTTTCTCTTCGCAAATGACTTCCTCAGTGTCGATTCCCTTACAACCCTTTATGGATTAGTATGGAGGAGGGTACTATCCTGTTGGATAGGTGCATGGTGTAAACCAATATCCTTCCTGGCCTGCAATTTATCAAAACCAATCTTTCCTTGGACCTTGGTCTCAAATGTCGTAATTCACCACCACCATAAGTCTAGTCACTGCATGTCATACTGGTGTTATATTACCAACCTCTACTAGCCATGTTGGAGATTGGTCGACAACCTCTACGAGTCATGTTGAAGACCTGCAACCAGTCGCTGCAAGTCATGTTGTGGGCACGAGTCCAATCACTGTGTGTCATATTGGCATTGTATCACCAACCTTTGCTAGTCATGTTAGAGATTGATCAACAACCTTTGCTAGTCATGTTGGAGATTTTATACTAGCCTCTGCAAGTCATGTTGGGAGCATGTCACCCACTGCAATTCATGTTGGGGACATTCATATGATTGAGAAGCCTAGATGTCTCAGATGTAATCCTAGATTCCTTTGTAGGACTTGCGAAGGAAATCACCTTACTCGTTTGTGTCCTGTTACTATTGGGATACCATAAGCGTGGGTCTCACCTAAGGGCCCTTCAGGTTCTGAGGAATCTATGGTTTCACAACACTCCGCCCCTTCTTTGATTGATACAAAATTCACGTCGATGAAATATCCGACTGACACCTCTTTTCCTTCAGGGGTTGATGTGTCCTTTGACCTTGTTGCCTCACGTCCCATTCAACCTGTGGTCGTGTCGATGCAATCTTCGATTGACACCTCTCCTATGTTCGGGGGTGATGCATCTCTTGAACTTGTTGTCTCGCATCTTGTTCAACCAACGGTTTTGTCGATGCAATCTTCGACCGACAACACTCCTATTTTTTGGGGTGATTCACCTCTTGACCTTGTTGTCTCACATCCTATTCAACCAACGGTTGAGGAAGTGGTCGTATCGATGCAATATTCGATCGAACCCACTCTTCTCTCGGAGAGTGACAAGTCTAAGGAAGCGGTTGCACCAATGCAGTTTTTGGTCGATCCTGCTCTTGTAGTTTTGGTTCTATACCTTCTATGTCATGTCCTTAGCATTTCTATTACTTCACCTTATGAACAAGAGATATTTTTACTCTTCCTAAGTTCTCTCCCTCCAAGTCTTGATGAGGTTTCCTTTGATTGGGATGGTTTTGTGGGGTATCCAATGCCTTCACCTATGTCTTTTCCAGGAAGAGACATTATCCAATATAACACAGAGACGATAACCTATGTTAGCACTTTGTCCTCCTTGAATTAGAGATCTTTGGGTCTTCTTGAGCTTGGGTCAGTTCTTTGTAAGATACTGACATTCCACAGAAGGTCTGCATGGGAGCCTTGACCTCCCTCGTGACTTTCCGCCTAGAATCTCCTAAATGAGTCTTAGTTAAGCACTTTTCCGACGTGTAAAAAATTTGAAAAGATTGTCGAGTTATTTTTCCCTTTCACACTCATTAAATTGGATTCGAAAGGTCATGAGTATTAGTTAATCTCTTTTCCGACTCATTGGAAAAAATAGAAAAGATCGTAGAGTGAACTTGTCTTTTTCACACTCGTAAATTGGATTTGAAAAGACGTCTATTTGGCACAAGTTTACCCCTTTTTCACACCAAGTAGACTACAAGACATAAAAAAGGTTTTTTTTGGCGTTAAGTTGTGATTGCATCTCATGCCCCTGCTTGCAATATTGAGCCTTTAGCTATATCTTGCTTTGTGTTATAAACCACTTCCTAAGTAGTTTTGCATCCTCAACCAAGCAGAGCCTTATTTATATTCTTCACAATTTTCCACCCTATACCCTGGAGGAAACATCACCCTGAGTGTCCATATCCCATATGCATTTCCCTGCATTAAGCATAGGTACGTTCCATTGTTGGAACTAGTTTTGATTACTTGAGACACTCGTTTCCCCCTCTGTATCATAGAATTCATTTGTTATTAAAAAACAAAAAAAGACGGGCGGGAAGGGAGTACTATATTATAATTTGCAGTAGTTGTGTCGCCTTTGAACATAACACAAATTACTGAGTCCTTGTGTCATCATAATTTTGGGTTTAGCATGGCCTTAGGAAGTTGATCTTGTTACAAATTTTTCTCTATCGATTGGTACTCTTCCAGTCCCTATAGAGAATGTTATTGATGCCTCCTACATCTAATTGTCACATCATTGAGTCTATGCTGCCAGAGTCTACCATATGTCTCATGCACTTGTTCAAAGTAAGTCTATCAACCTGCGTCGACCACTCCTCAGAAATATTGACTTTGCATGTCGTCCATACCCTCAGTTTGTCTCAGAATCTCATGATACTATAGTCTTATCATGCACCTTGGCCCTACTTTCATCATTGGTAGGTCACCTTGAACCCAACAATCGACATTTCATCATTGGTCATTGACTGGGTGGTTTCTCTTGTGTTCGATAGCAAGACATCTATTCATACTTTGGGATTTGTGTAATGTCTTGGATTCCATTAGCCTTATTGATGGTTTCCTCACCTTTGTCAGCAGTTTTTCATCATTGGCTGCTATTGAGCGGGTCTTTTTCTTATACCACTTGCACTTGGTACACACAAAATAGGCACAGGGTCATTGGTTCATGAACATGTTCTTCGTCCGATCTCAATGAAATCATGAAGCTCCTGCTTTGTTCCTCGTGTTGACTGATGAGAGATTCCTTAATGCTCTCCTTTCAGTGGGTCTCTTTCCATCGACTTCAGCTCATTTATTCTAGATATGAGACCTAAAGTTTTATGAGTACCTTGAGGCTTGCAGTCATTAGAAACAGGCTCTCTCGCCATTGGCATATGGGAATACATCAATCTCTCCTGATCAGTGGATTTCTCAAGTGTTTGACACCGACTCCTTTATTCACACTTGTAGAAATGTAATCACTTCCTTGATGCCTACTTTCATTATTGGTAGTTTTTCTCGCGTTTGTTAACGATATACCTCAATGACTAGTAATTAAACGATGTCTCATTATGTTCGACCTTAACTCCGTTATTCACATGATGTAGACTTGCACCTTGGCAGATAGTGTAGAATACTTGAAGACATCACTATGTGGCTGCAGATTTCCTGAGCTGTTGCTTCACTTTCATTGGACCAACACCTGTTCGACTGTAGTAATCATGGGAGATCAGATTGTACTCCTTGGTATACAGATATCTTCAGATTGGTTTTGAGACTGGTTTCACTGGCCTTGTTTGTGACTATGACATCTTTTGGCATATAACAACATTTGTATTTGCCTATTCATTGCCACGAGCACTTGATTGGTATATTTTCTACATGGATCTGCATTGTATTCTTGGTAGCCATGTATGCAAAGTTAGTACAGAATGTAATGAGAAATCGAGTTCGTCCAACTGGTTCTCTACCACTCCACTCATGGGTTATTTATAATGTTTTTCAGACATCGCAGATACTCCTCTGATATCACACATTAGGGGGCATATGTTATAGCAAGATTTGCCTCACCATTGCTATCTTGCATAGAGGGCCTTTTTCCATTTCCCTATGCAGGATTATTATCCCTTTTTGATGAATCCAAAGCTAAAAATTAACATTTTTTCCACATATACATGCCCTACCATATATACAACAAGTGTATATGCATGTTCCTCCACTACAGCCCGCGTACATCAGGATTTGTGCCAAAAAATACAAAATGGAGTCGGGTTTCCATGCCACGACAAGAGATCTCTGATCCTTGGCCTTCCATATACTGGAAACGTTCTGACTCGGCCCTTCAGGTATAAAGATTTGGGTCAAAGTGCTCAACGGTGGAACATAATCGAACGTTGGGTCGAGGTAGGCCTCTATATTGTCCCGCACATTAGTTTATATAACATATGATGGAATTGATTTGATTTCTATAGTCATACCTGTCTGTTGTGGTTTACCCTTAGCCATAGAGAGTTTTTCCCTCATAACAGAAATGACAACTCCATTGGGGATAGATATTCCTTCTAAGGGTTGAAGTATTTTTCTTCCTGCATTGCTCTTTTTACTTTATGTTTCTTGTCATATCACTGCTTGATAGAGTCTGTTCACTTTGAGTCTAAGTTTCCAGCCTTTTTCTCTTGCTTGGCCTTGTTTTAAATCTTGTACACTTCTTTTTGCCTTACACTCGCATACACACACGCCCTACCTCTCTGCAAGATGTGTATATATGCTTTGTTCTCCTAAACAATCATGTATACCACTTTTGTTGGCTTGTTTTCTTGGTTTGGTAATTGTTAGGTGAGATTTGATATGTGTTGAGCCTTCTTGGGTCTCTGTAGTACCTATTGAGCTTCTATGGGTTGACAGGAAGCCTGTTGTGAGTTGAATTTATGGGTTTCGTCTTTCTCATTTTTTTTCATTTTTGATTTGTCCCTGAACCCTAGGTTGTTTGCTTGGCTACTTGATTTTCTACTTGAGTCATTTTGCGTATACCTAGTAGAATTCTTTATATCAAGCTGCTTCCCAGTCCATGCATTTTATTTTTAACATATTGAAAATACAAAAATATAGGAATTTTGCATTGGTTAATATTTTGTCTTTGAACCTTTATCATTAGTTTAGTACATCTAGCGAAAGATTGCATTTTATTTCTGAATTGCAGAGTTAAAATTGAAAATTTCACTGTTTTTATTAGCATATCATTCATTGAAAAGATAAAGGTAGACTTTGCATTATATTCATTTTTATCTTCTTGTAGAGTCATAAGATCATGAGTTTCACTTCCATACCCTTTCGAGTAATCACGGCCAATAAAATTTATGCTTTAAACTAAAATTGATTAGACACGATTTTATTTTTAGGGTGCACAAACAAGTCTAGGATTTAGTGCCTTGGGATAGGATTTTGTGAGTAAACTTCTCCAAGGCAGTTAAATCAACATATGTGTCTAAGACAGGGAGTTGAGAAATCCATTGTATAATTGGTAATATCAAGAGGCTCCACTCACACCGGATTTAATCACGAGGTCACGCGAAGTTAGTTGAAGGGATAACCCCTGGATATTTGCCTAGCGTCATAGATATTTTTGTGGATTTATTCGTATTTGGGGATATTGATAGTGCCCATACCTCTATGAGAGGTGGTTCTTTCAAGGTTTTGAGCTTTGATACTCTACCCATACAGGGATCCAGACTTACGACTACTCACCTATGCATTGATTATACAGTGGTTTATTAGTTGCTTGACGTAGGTATCTCATAGGTTACTTGTAGGGGTTATTCTTCTTGTATCATGGGTCAGATAGAGGTCGGACAACACACAACATTTATGGAGGATTACCTCTCTGAGGAGATCCGACTGAGTGGTTTTTAAGCCCATGAGGGGCTCTATAACTGATTATGTTACCTCCAAACTTTAGTAGGTAGTCTTAAGTCCCTCTTGGACGAGGCATACCTTCTTTAGCAAGGGAGGCCACTCAACCACTTTAGCCCGTTTGCATGCATATTGGTCGTTTGACTTTTTGGTATGCTCTTTGATTATTATTTGACCATAGGATTTCGTGTTGAGTCTTTGTTATCATGGATAGTGGAGTTTGGTTTGTTCCCTCGTTTACTGCTACCCCCCCCTTAAAGTTCATGGGGGCTAATCCATCCGCTTTTTATAATGGTATGCAGAATTATGGTACTCAGTCAATGCCTTGGGTCTCTAATCATTTTTCTCATGGTATGTTCAATATGTCTTGGCACTTTCCATCCTCTATCTCGCCTCCTTATGTGAATACAAGTTTTGGGTCTGGGGCATGGCGCCTCCTTCTGATCCCTCTCCGTTTGGTGGGAGTCATATCCTTCAAACACCTCTTATGGTAGGAGATTGGAATATTCCTTCCTACGAATCCACTATGCGAGAAGTAAGTGCCCAATTAAGAAATCATTCTACTTGTTACACTCCATCCACTTATCCTTCTTTCGCTATGTCATTTCCTACGAACTCTTTTCACATGGCGGACCTTCGTTTTCCCTCTGGTGTTTCATCTGTGGGGAATTTGTTTTGTAGTATGGGAAACCCCCCTCACGAAGTTCCATCATTTGGGGGAAACATATATCCTCACATGAGTAACCCTTGTCATCTCTCTTTCTCTTTGCAAGCGGCTTCCTCAGTGTCGATGCCCTTACAACCCTTTATGGATCAGTATGGAGGAGGGTACTATCCTGTTTTATAGGGGCATGGTGTAAACCAATATCCTTCCTGGACTACAATTTTTCAGAACCAATCTTTCCTTGGACCTTGGTCTCAAATGCCGCAATTCACCACTGCCACAAATCCAGTCATTGCATGTCATATTGGCATTGTATCACCAACCTCTGCTAGCCATATTGGAGATTTCGACAACCTCTGCGAGTCATGTTGAAGACCTGTAACCATCTGCTGCAAGTCATACTGGGGGCACGAGTCCAGTCACTGCGTGTCATACTGGCATTGTATCACCAACCTTTGCTAGTCATGTTGGAGATTGGTCGATAGCCTCTACTAATCATGTTGGAGATTTTCTACTAGCCTTTGCAAGTCATGCTGGGAGCATGTCACCAGCCACTGCAAGTCATGTTGGGGGCATTCATATGATTGAGAAGCCTAGAAATCTCAGATGTAAGCCTATATTCCTTTGTAGGAATTGCGAAGGAAGTCACCTTACTCATTTGTGTCATGTTACTGGTGGGATACCAGAAGCGTGGGACTCACCTAAGGGCCCTTCGGGTTCTGAGGCATCTATGGTTTCACAACACTCTTTCCCTTCTTTGGTTGATACAACAGTCACGTCGATGCAATATTTGGATGACACCTCATTTCCTTCAGGGTTTGATGCATCCTTTGACCTTGTTGTTTCACATCCCATTCAACCTGTGGTCATGTCGATGCAATCTTCGACCGACACCTCTCCTATGTTTGGGGGTGATGCATGTCTTGACCTTGTTGTCTCGCATCTTGTTCAACCAATGGTCGTGTCGATGCAACTTTGACCGAAAACAATCCTCTTTTTTGGGGTGATGCACCTCTTGACCTTGTTGTTTCGCATCCTATTCAACCAAAAGTTGAGGAAGTGGTTGTATCGATGCAATATTCGATTGACCCCACTCTTCTCTTGGAGACTGACAAGTCTAAGGAAGTGGTCTTGCCAATGCAATTTTTGATCGATCCTGCTCTTCTGGTTCTGGCTCTATACCTTTTATGCCATGTCCTTTTCATTTCTATTACTTCACCTTCTGAATAAGAGAGAGTTTTACTCTTCCTAAGTTCTCTCCCTCCAAGTCTTGATGAGGTTCACTTTGATTGGGATGGTCTTGTTGGGTATCCAATGCCTCCGCCTATGTCTTTTCCAGGAAGAGACATTATCTAATATAACATGAAGACGATAACCTCCGTTAGCACTTTCTCCTTCTCGACTTGGAGATCTTTGGGTCTTCCCAAGCTTGGGTTGGTTCTTCGTAAGATACCGACATTCCATAGAAGGATCGCACAGGAGACTTGGCCTCCGCCGTGACTTTCCTCCTAGATTCTCCCAAACAAGTCTTAGTTAAGCTCTTTTCTAACTCGTATAAATATTGAAAATATTTTCGAGTGATTTGTCCCTTTCACACTCATTAAATTGGATTGGAAAGGTCATGAGTCTTATTTAAGCTCTTTTTCAACTCATTGGAAAAAATAGAAAATATCGTCGAGTGAACTTGTCTTTTTCACACTCGTAAATTGGATTTGAAAAGATGTCTATTTGGCACAAATTTACCCCTTTTTCACACCAACTAAACTACAAGACATAAAAAAGGATATTTTTTGGTGTTAAGTTGTGATTGCATCTCATGCCCCTACTTGCAATATTGAGCCTTTAGCCGGTTCTCGCTTTGCATTATAAACCGTTGCCTAAGAAGTTTTGCATCCTCAACCAAGCAAAGATTTTTTTATATCCTTCACAATTTGACACCCTATACCCTAGAAGAAACATCACCCCGAGTGTCCATATCCCATATGCATTTCCCTTCATTAAGCATAGGTGCGTTCCATTGTTTGAATTGGTTTTTCTTACTTACAACACTCATTTCCTTCTCTGTATCATAGCATTCATTTGTTATGAAAAAAAAAAAGACGAGCGGGAAGGGAGTACTATATTATAATTGGAAGAATTTTTGTTTCCTTTGAATAGAGCACAAAATTACTGAGTCCTTGTGTCATCATAATTTTTGGTTTAGCATGGCCTTAGGAAGTTGATCTCATTACAGAGTTTTCTCTACTGATTGGTTACTCTTCCTATCCCTATAGAGAACGTTATTGATTCCTCCTGCATCTAATTGTCACATCATTGAGTCTATGCTATTAGAGTCTACCATATGTCTCATGCTCTTGTTCAAAGGAAGTCTATCAACCTGCATCGACCACTCCACAGAAATATTGACTTTTCATGTTGGCCATACCCTCCGTTTATCTCATAATCTCATGAAACTATAGTCTTATCATGCACCCTGATCCTATTTTCATCATTGGTAGATCACCTTGAACCCAACAATTGACATTTCATCATTGGTCGTTGACTGGGTGGTTTCCCTTGTGTTCGAAAGAAAGACATCTATTCACACTTTGGGATTCGTGCAATGTCTTGGATGCCATTATCCTTATTGGTTGTTTCCTCTCCTTTGTCAGCAATTTTTCATCATTGGATACTATTGAGAGGGTCTTTTTCATTTACCACTTGCACTTGGTACACGCGAAAGACACACAAGGTCATTGGTTCGTGAACATGTTCTTTGTCCGATCTCCACCAAATCATGAAGCTCCTGCTTTGTTCCTTGTGCTGACTAATGAGAGATGACTTAATGTTCTCCTTTCAGTGGGTCTCTTTCCATCGAATTCAACTCATTTATTCTAGATATGAGACCTAGAGTTTATGAGTACCTTGAGGCTTGCAGTCATTAGCAGCATGCTCTCTCGCCATTGATAGATGGGAAATATCAATGTCTCATGATCAGTGGATTTCTCAAGTGTTTGACACTAACTCCTTTATTCACACTTGTAGAAATGTACTCGGTGCCTTGATACCTACTTTCATTATTGGTAGGTTGTCCCACGTTTGTTAACAATATACCTCAATGACCGATAATCAAACTATGTCTCATTATGTTCGACCTCAACTCTGTTATTCACATGATGTAGAATTGCACCTTGGCGGATAGTATAGAAGACTTGAAGACATCACTATGTAGCCGCAACTTTCCTGAGCTATTGCTTCACTTTCATTGTACCAACACCTGTTCGACTGTAGTAATCATGGGATATCATATTGTACTCCTTGGTATACAGATATCTTCAGATTGGTTTTGAGACTGGTTTCACTGGGCCTTGTTCATGATTGTGACAACTTTTGGCATATAACCGCATTTGTATTTGCCTATTCATGGCCATGAGCACTTGATTGGTATATTTTCCACATGGATCTGCATTGTATTCTTGGAAGCCATGTATGCAAAGTCAGTACATAATGTAATGAGTAATCAAGTTCGTCCAACCGGTTCTCTACCACTCCACTCCTGGGTTATTTATAATGTATTTCAACCATCGCAGATACTCCTCTGATCTCACACATTAGGGGGCATCTATTATAGCAAGATTTTCCTCACCATTGCTATCTTACACAGAGGGCATTTTTTCATTTCCCTATGCAGGTTTATTATCCCTTTTTGATGAATCTAGAGCTAAAAATTAACATTTTTTCCACATATACACGCCTTATCAGCTATACAACAAGCTTATACGCAGGCTGCTCCACTACAGCCTATGTACATCGGGATTTGTGTTAGAAAATACAAAATGGAGTTGAGTTTCCATGTCATGACAAGAGATATTTGATCCTTGGCCTTCCATATACTAGAAAATTTATGAATCGTCCCTTCAATTGCATTTTGAAGTCTATAAGAGCACAATTTCGAGCTATGGAAAAAAACGTTAAAGTATTCAACTTTGAGAGAAAAGTTATTCTGGAGAAATTACTTCATATTGAGTCTGCATCCCTTTGTCCCTCAAGTCTGAACATAGTGTTCATCCCCCAAGGTATTTTCTTATTGTTGAGAGAACCTCATTATCTCTCTCATTCGAGATTGCCTTTGGTGGAGGCCCAGTTGGATGGAACTTGGTTTCTTGGTTTTGAACCGTGCCGACATGGAAGTCTGTAATGTTGTCACTTCTACTAATAAATTATTAATATAAATACTCCTTTCCTGTCCTATTGGTATTGTGCAAATATTTGATTATTATCCATGGGCATGTTTGTAATGTTTATTAATGGATTATGTTATCTGATGTGCTAATCCATTTTATATTATCACTATATACTTTCTCTATTTTCTTGTTAAGAAATTCTTGCAGGTATAAAGCTTTGGGTCAAAGTGCTCAATGGTGGAACATCATCGAATGTTGGATCGAGGTAGGCCTCTATCTTGTCCTGCACATTAGTTTATATAAAATATGATGGAATTGAGTTGATTTCTACTGTAATACCTGTCTGTTGTGGTTTACCCTTGGCCATAGAGAGTTTTTCCCTCATAACACTTGTCGTGTTGGAGAAGTTGCATTGCTTAGCTTTTTGAAGGTTTTCACAAACCTATGGTTGGAAGGGTTAGACCTTTTTAACTAGTCTGGCTACATGAGATGTCTGTGTGCATAAGGAATCTTTGTGCTTTGTTGCATTCTTTTCGACCTACTTCTGTTGGATAGAAGGTGCTCGGGCGAAGGCTGTAGTCATTGCAATATCCTTCTGTTCACCTTTTGAATATATTGTGAAGAAGCTAAATTTTATAGTATGAGATACTACCTTGTGAAACTGTTTAGGTGGAACAATAGTCGGAACTACCTCTGGTATTCTGTAGAGATGACCCCCCAGAGAAAAAATGACACTGCAGGGTTGAGACTCATAAAAAACATGGTGTTTCCACATATATGGTTGGCCCAATAGAACATCACAAACATCCAGCGGGGCAACATCACATAATACCTCATCCTTGAAGTGTTGGATGTCGTATGAAAATCGACACTACTAGTTGACACGAAGATCTCATCCCTGGAGAAGCCACCCGATGTTGTATGGCTACGGGTGTGGTGTTGTCGACAATCCCAACTATTTGATGACCTCTATTGAGATGAGGTTCTTCTGGATTCCACTATCAACAATAAAATGTAGCGGGTTCCCGTTCACCCACATCTGTGAAAGAAAAAGGTGCTCCCCCTCTTCAGGATCTGTTGGTTCTTCTGGTTGAATTATTGTGGTCGTGACAATAGAAATGGGATCTACTTCGATGATCCATCTTTTATCGATATTTTTTAAATCAAGTTCCAAATCAGGGTTCGGCTCCTTCTCTTTGATCTCGGCCACCAATGACTATTTTGAGCGACATTTATCAGTGTTGTGCTAGGGGATTTTGTGAAAATCGCACCATTTTCCAGTGTCCTTTTTCATCTTTCCGTGACCCTTCTTTTCCTGTGGCTTGGAATGGTTTTCTGAAGGTTGGTTGTTAGGGTCGTATTTACCATAATTTGGTTGTTGCGGATTTGCAGACCCAAACTCACGCTTGTTCTGGTGCTTAAATTTTTGCTCGATTTTAATAAAATATCGATAAGCAACACCGAGTGATGAGATGTTCATAAAATCCATTTTAGTTTGGATGTATCTATGTAGATCCCCATGGAAATCAAATGTCGTTTGAAGTCTTTGATACCCAACTTGGTGCGCAAGGTATGGAAGGTATTGGTGAACTCTGGAACTTCTTAGCCCCTCTATTTCCGCAATGTGGTCCATCTCATATATTGGTCCTCATAGTTTCCAACATGGTAATATTGTTCCTTGACCGCATCCACAAAAAAATCCCAAGTAGGCCCAACCCCATATATTCCAAACTCCTCTATGGAAATTTTCTCCCAGTAGGTTTCCCACCAATGTTTGACATGGGGGAGAGCCTTAAGGAGCACGAAGGTGATATTTTCTTTGTCGAAAAAATTGTGAACAGAGAAATAACCTTCTAAAAGATTTAACCATTTGTCTAGGGCATTCCCATCTATCTGACCTTCAAATATTGGAATATCAAAATTGACCTGTACCTTGAAAGGCGAGGTGCCTCCAAAGTGGTTGCTTGATGAAGATGCACCTTCTTCTATTGACATGCATTGAAGGATGTGGGAAAGGTTCTCCATCGTTTCGTCCCTCTATCGCATGAAAGCTTGCTCAAGCAACATATTTATAGAATCTTCTGCTTCATCATTTTTCTTTTCTTCCGTCATGGAGGGTTTATTGGGTGTGCGAGAGAGATTTTACTCAAGAGAGACAAGATCGAGACCCAACTTTCTATACTCGGACCTCATCAGGGACATGCACTGAAAAATGATCAAGAGCAGCCTGCTCTAATACCACTGATCCAGATTATTTTCGACATGAAATGAGAGCGGAGATATAATAAATAAATGTACAGAGATATCTTGGATATCAAATATTATAACATAAATGTATCATATATGCAACCATAAAAACAGATATACAGTAATACACAATTTTCTATTAATGAACGAAAATGTACAAAGACTTTAAAATACAGAGTGAAAGACTTTCTAGAATGGTGGCAGCTTATCTCTAAGAAGATATGTGATGGCTACTCGCATCCATGTGAATGTGATTTTACAATGAGGCTCCAAAGGCATTTTTATCATAAAGAAAATCCAAAACCCTAACCCCAGAAGATGAAAATCCAACAGTTTTGTGGACCCCATTTTGGGTAGCTTGGTGTTTTAACTTCCTGGGGGCGTAACTTTGGCGTACAATCTCTGTTTGGGGCACATGATAGCTCATTGGAAAGGTATCACCGAGGAGATTCATTTTGGGGGCTCAATAATAGAGATTGTCTATCACTGAGAATATTGATCCCAAAAAACCTTCATTTAGGCCCTCAAAATGGCCCGAAACATAAAAATTGCTAAAAATAGTAAATTTCCAAAATTGCCAGAAAAATATTTTGAGCCAGTTGGAAAAGGTGGGTGGCCACTGATATCCACCTGGATCAATCCTACCTCCTTAGGAAGAAATGGTATCCATTGTGTTGAGTGCCTGGGGGAGAGCGAAAAGAGTTTGTTGAATCTGCATCTTGATGAGCTGCTTACCTTGTTGGAGAAGTTGTGCTACTTAAATTTTTGAAGGTTTTCACGAACCTGTGGTTGGAAGGGTTGGACCTTTTTATCTAGTTTGGCTACATGAGATGTATATGTGCATAAGGAATCTTTGTTCTTTGTTGTATTCTTTTCGACCTACTTCTGTTGAATAGAAGGTGCTCGGGCCAAGGCTGTAGTGGTTGCAGTATCCTTATGTTCACCTTTTGAATAGATTGTGAAGAAGCTAAATTTTGTAGTATGAGATACTACCTTGCTGAATTGTTTAGGTGGAACAGTAGTCAGAACTACCTTTGGTATTCTGTAGAGATGACCCCCCAAAGAAACAATGACACTGTGGGGTCGAGACTTCTAAATAACATGGTGTTTCCACATATATGGTTGGCCCAAGAGAACATGATAGACATCCAGTGGGGAAACATCACATAATACCTCATTCTTGAAGGGTTGGATGACATATGACAATTGACACTATTGATTGACACGAAGATCTCGTCCCTGGAGAAGCCACCCGATGTTGTATGGATGCGGGTGTAGTGTTGTCGACAATCCCAACGGTTTGATGACATCTGCTAAGATGAGGTTCTTCTGGCTTTCGCTATCAACAACAAAATGCAGTGGGGTCTTGTTCACCCACATCTGTGAATGAAAAAGTTTCTCCTCCTCTTCAGGATATGTTGGTTCTTTTCGTTGAATTGATGTGGTCGTGACAATAATAGTGGGATCTGTGTCGATGATCTGTCTTTATCAATATCTTCTAAATCAAGTTCTGAATCAGGGTTCGACTCCTTCTCTTTGATCTCATCCACCAATGACTATTTTGAGTGACATTCATCAGTGTTGTTCTGGGGGATTTTGTGGAAATCACACTATTTTCCAGTGTCCTTTTTTGTCTTTCTATGACCCTTCTTTTCCTGTGTCTTGGACTGGTTTTCTAAAGGTTGGTTGTTAGGGGAATATTTACCATACTTTAGTTTTTGTGGATTTGTAGACCCGAACTCCCGCTTGTTTTGGTGGTTAAATTTCTTCTCGATTTTAGCAACATATCAATAAGTAGCATCAAGTGATGAGATGTCTAGAAAATCCATTTCAGTTTGGATGTTTCTATGTAGAGCCCCATAGTATATCATAACCAAATATTGTTTGAATTCTTTGATACCCATCTTGGTGCGTAAAGTATTGAAGGTATTGGTGAACTCTAAAATTGTTTGGCCCCTCTCTTGATGCAGTGTGGTCCATCTCACATACTGGTCCTCATAGTTTCCAACATGGTAATATCGTTCCTTGATCGCATCCATAAAAAAATCCCAAGTGGGATTGCCCCATATATTCCATACTCCTCTGTGGAAATTTTCTCCCAGTAAGTTTCCCACCAATGTTTGACATGGGGGAGATCCTTAAGGAGCGCGAAGGTGATCTTTTCTTTGTCGTAAAAATTGTGAACAGAGAGATAAATTTCTAACAGATTTAACCATTTGTCTAGGGCATCCGCATCTATCTGAACTTCAAATATTGGAATATCAAAATTGACCTGTAACTTGAAAGGTGAGGTGCCTCCAAAGTGGCTGCTTGATGAAGATGTTCCTGCTTCTATTGACAGGCGTTGAAGGATGTCGGAAAAATTCTTCATCATTTTGTCCCTGTGTCGCATGAGAGCTTGCTCAAGCAACAGATTTATAGAATCTTCTGCTCCATAATTTTTATTTTCTACCACCATGGAAGGTTTCTTGGGTGTGTGATAGAGGTTTTCCTCAAGAGAGACAAGCTTGAGACCCAACTTTCTATATTCAGACCTCATCGGGGACATGCACTGAAAAATGATCAAGATTAGCCTACTCTGATACCACTGATCTGGATTATTTTTGACACAAAATGAGAGAAGAGATATAATAAAAATATGTACAGAGATATCTCGGATATTCAATATTATAAATAAATGTATCATAGATTCAACCATAAACATATATATACAGTAATACACAATTTTCTATTAATGAGCGAAAAGGTACAAAAACTGTAAAATATAGAGTGAAAGACTCACTAGAATGGTGGCAACTTATCTCTGAGAAGAGATGTGATGGCTAATCGCATATGTGAGAAGATGATTTTACAATGAGGCTCCAAAGGCATTTTTATCATAAATAAAATCCAAAACCCTAACTCGGGAAGATGAAATACCAATAGTTTTGTGGACCCCGTTTTGGGTAGTTTGGCGTATCAACTTCCCGGGGCCGTAACTTTGGCATACGATCTTTGTTTGGGGCGCAAAATAGCTCGTTGGAAAGGTATCATCAAGGATATTCATTTTGGGGGCTCAATAGATCCTTTAGATATAATTGAGAATCTCGATCCTAAAAAACCTTCATTTAGGCCCCCAAAATGGCCCCGGAAGTTAAAAACTATTAAAAATAGCAAATTGCCAGAATTGCCAAAAAACTGTTTTGAGCTAGTTGGAAAAGGTGGGTAGCCATAGATATCTACCTGGATCAGAGGTTCATGGAAGGTATGCATGCAGTTGGTGGTCTTCATAAAAAGATAAGTACCATTTCTTTGTTAATTTGTATGTTGTGTATCTTGTACATGTCTTTATATTTATAAGAATGGCATGTGTTGCGGTATGTATTTTTTATTGTGAATTCTGCATTTAATTTGTGTATTAATAGAATGCATATTAGTTGTTTAAGTTTATATGTATGATTTTCTACAAAGAGATCTGCCTGCCATAGCCCAACAGGTCTATGCCAGGGTATGGACAATTTGATTATCAAAACATAGTGAGAAGTTTTGTTTTGTGTTTATTTCTAGTGACATTGCACAACAGGTGGATGGGGGTGTTAAAAATTGGTACCAGAGATCGATTTTAGTAGCTAGGTGGTAGCGTGTCCCCAACTTTGTAGCCTGGGGACACTACAAATTTGTATCAGAGCCCAAGGTTTCGACATTGAGCCTAAATTGGTCCATATAAGTGGTTTTTGAAGCAAACATTTCATAGAATTTAAATTACAAAGTGCCAAGAGGGTGTTGAGGGAACACCTTGGTTGTGTTTAGAAGCTTAGGAGGTATAACAGTTTGATAAACCATGAAAACCATGGTATTGGGCCACAAAGTTTAAATTTGGGTTGTTGGATCTGTTCGGAAGAAGACAAATCCCTCATAATTGTCAGATCTGGAGAAGGTGCACGACAGTTAACCATCAAGTCCTTCAGAATTCGTTACTTCAGTGATTTTTTAAGTTTTTGTTGAGAAAGGAGATGAAGCATGAAGCTCTGAAGTCCCAAAGTGAATCTCAACCATAGATCATTCGGTAGGAGGAGAGTCGTTGGATTTCCCAAGTAGTTTGACGATTCAAAGTTTGGGGAAATTGGTGGAAGTGTGCGCAGTGGTGAAGGTCAGATCCCAACCATCATATCTATGAGTGAGTGAAGTGAGATGTATATCTCACGATATTTTGTAGGTTTGACACTCCGGGAGAAGTGAGTCCTTAAGTTGTAAGGAGAGAAATCTCACAAAGTCCCCAACTCCAGAGTTATTCTGGACCATTCGTGTTTGAGGACACATGTCGGTAGATCAACCTATACAGGAATATGATGTTCAAGGGATTTGTGGTGTAGTGTGGGAAGTCTCTCGGAGCTCCAAAGTCCCGAAGTTCAGAACCAATCCGGACCGTCCGTTATCAGAGACAAGTGTCAATGGATTATCAAGTATCTGGAAGTTAGACAATTTGACACTCTCGAAGAAATGGTTTGTGGTTGAGCAAGAGGAAGAGATCATTGAAGTCTCGGAGCGGCGAAGTGACGTGACATGATGACATCACTAGGGGTGACATAAAATTGTTCAGAAATTGGAAGTTCGAGAGTTTTTGGGTGTGCATATGTGAAATCCTCTGAAGTTGCGGAGTCTTGAAGTCTCGAATCCCTGAAGTCTCGAAGAAATGGATGTGACATGGCATGATGATGTCACCTTGGTGACGTTGACCTCCCCTAGGCATGCCACGTGTCATATGATTTTGTACTTTTGACAGACCCTGTTTTACCAATAATGATTTGACACATGTCACTCAATGATAAGGCCACGTTTCACCCCGTGTTGCTGGCATGTAACACCTTAAGTGTGCAGTACTAAGTGGAACTCGGGAGTTCTCAAATTCGATGTTCAGAAGGAATGAAGTGTGAGGAAGGTGAAACCCCTGAATATCTGAAGAATAGATTAAATCCTCACTGTTGATCAGGAGAGGAAACGCGACAGTAGATTTTGTAGTCTGGAGACTTGGCACTCCATAGGATTCAAGGCATAAGAAATTGAGATCGAGGACTTCCAAAGGCCAGATTCCATATTGATCGTTGATCACAAAGGACACGTCACACCATATCCCAAGGTTTGGAGACATGGTACTTCGAAGGAATTGAGTTGCAGGTTGCTTGAGTTGAGAACTTTTGGAGGGATGGAGTTAATCTCAACCGTTGATCATGAGAGGATACGTGGAGAAATTCTTGATCAGTAATGGGTGATATCATGATTGTCAGATCCACATGGAATAAATCAATAGATGGGAACGATTGTGGAAATTGACTAGGTCTGACGATCTTAAAGTGATCGAAAAATCAACAATTTTTCCAGTTCTACGGAATTGGAATTTTGGAGTTAAGAGAAATATTTCAAAGTTCTGGAGCCTCAAAGTCTTGAAGCTCCAAATAAGCGCTAGGTCACATCATGTGGTCACATGAGATCAGGGGCCAAAGAAAAGGGGCTAAATTCCCGAAAATTGTTTTTAAGAACAAAAAATGGATTAAAGAAGAAGCTCGTGAGGTTCTTGATTATTCAGACCTACAACTAACAGAGTAAGAAGGCCTTCAAACCTGAAGAGAGGATCCAACATGGATCCAAGAGCCAATTCAGTTATGAGATGAAAGAATCGATGTATAGGGATTGCATCACTAAAAAGACAAATTGTTCAAGTATCCATAACTTCCTGCTCAAAACTAAGAATTGAGCATGGAAGCTGGCATTGTAAAGGTATTGAAAAGTAGAAGATAATTTTTCACCCAAAAATTGGATCTAAACTATCAGTTTCTTAGGAAATCAGTAAAAGGAATTTTGATATATATTATTGAATCCGAATGGTTCAATTTTTTTATGAAATTGTTGAGACAATTAGCCTAACAAAGTTCTGTTGGTTGCACATTTTGCAAATTTAATAGCAAATTGATCATATTAGATCAACATAGTGGAAAAAGAGATGGATGATACATAGGAGGCTTACAGTTAAGAAGATGAAATCAGAGGGATGAATGTCCAGTTGGGTATGGAAGGAACAAACTCCAATGGACATGGAGAATAAAATGATGATAACATGAATATGGTAGAGACCATTAGAAATTTGCAAAAAGATGTCCAGATTCACAAAGATGGTAATGAAAGGCTTATGAAAGAAAAAGAGAAGAAGGAAGACTTCAATATGAAGTTAATGAAAATCCTAGATAAAATTGAAAAGAATTTGGATAACGAGAGTGGCTCCCACAAATTAGGAAACCAAGGGACCCCTAAGGGAAAAGGAATATCTGGGAGTGATAGTAGACATCACCGTCACTCTTAAAGACAATCCAAAAGGAGAGAACATAGAAGATCAAGTATATCCCCTATCATGAATCATAAGAGGTATGGGGTGGATGAATCGAGAGGAGAAATGAACAAGATAAAACCTCCTACTTTTGATGGAGAGAAAAAGAAATATGAAGATGTAGAGACATGGTTTTTGGGCATGGGAAAATATTTCCAACTGCATAATTATTCTTCTCATGCAGAAGGAATAATTGTTATTTATCAGTTGTAATAAAAGGCATCTGTGTCGTGGGATTAACTTGTGAAGGTGAAGCACATTAAAGAGAAAAATGTGACTTGGAAGGATTCATGAATCATTTTGATAATAAATACTTAACCAAGAGGTATTGTGACATAAAGATGAAATAGTTATTTGAACTCAAATTGGGTAGCATGACCATTGATGAGTATGAAAGGAGGTTTTTAGAACTGTTGAAGTATGTATCCTTAATCAAGGATGAGACAATTAAGATCCACAGATACCTGAGTGGGTTTCCATATTTAATCAATGATAAAATTCAGTATAATGATCCTAAAACCTTAGAGGAAACCATAAGGAGAGCTAAGTGCTTATATGATAAAAAAAAAGGAAAGAATTTCCAAAAGGCTTGGGAGGACAAGAAGAAGTTTAAGAGGGAATAGAGGAAGAAGGGTAACAAGCCACCCCTCTTCAGAAACAATTCTCAGGGACAACAAACGCCTAGATAGCCCAAAGTGACTGAGACAGGTGGGAAAAGGCCAAGGAAGACACTCATTCAATGTTGGGGTTATAAAGGAGATCATATGTATATAAATTTTCCATACATAAGTGATAAGGTGAGATTTTTCCACAATGTACAACAAGTTGAAACAATGGAGGACATGGGCATAAGTGTTCCAAGAATCTACACAGCACTGGAAAACAAGAAAGAAGAGTTTCAATCACACATGATTGAAGTATAAGGTATGATTAATAACCATTCCTTTACTATTTTAATAGATTCAGGATCCAATCATAGCTATATAGATCCTAAGCTAGTGGAAAGATTGAATTTTCCAAGAAGCAAGCACGGGAAATCTTGGCTGGTGTAGTTGGCTACATGAGCCAAGAGAAAAGTTGTTGTGTTGGTTAAATCATATCCAATGGACATGAATGGGTTGGGTACCAAGGCATAATTGAACATCCTACCATTGGGTTCATATGACTGTCTAATAGGTATGGATTGGTTGGACCAACACCATGCCATCTTAGACTATCATAAAAAGGAATTTACTTGCCTGAACGAGGAAGGGAACCCAAGAACAGTCCAAGGAATTCTTAGGATAGTTATTGTCCGAGAGATCTCAACAATGCAGTTGAAGAAGTGTTACAGGAAGGGCTGCCAAATATTTGCAAATCATATGGAGGAATCACCTAAGGATAAGGTGCCAAATATTGAGGATTATGCAGTCCTGAAATATTTTGAGGATGTGTTCAAGGAGATACCAGGACTACCCCCAAAGAGAGATATTGATTTCTCTATAAATTTGATGCCTGGAGTAGCTCTAGTATCAAAGACTCCTTACCAGATGAGTACACTAGAGATGAAGGAATTGCAAATGTTGCTTGAAGAACTTATAAAGAAGGGGTATATATGCCCAAGTGTCTAAGCTTGGGGTGCCGCAGTCTTGTTTTTGAGGAAGAAATATAGGACATTGAGGTTGTTTATTGACTTATGTTAAGCCCTAAAGAGTGGAACATTACCCCTTAATTGGGTCCTTTCCATCAAACTTCCTCATATCGATCTTAGGAAAGTGGTTGGTATTCAACCCAAAGTCAACGTTTCTCCATTCTTGATTCATCTTCCTTGTGTCCTCATCATGAATTTCGCTGGATACATTTTCACTTTCAGGTGTCCTCTCTATTAGGAAATTTTTCAATCCTTCCATGATCTCCCTTTTTAAACCATCCATCATCCCTTGTAGTTCATATTTTGTTATTGTCTTGTTTTGTAAATCATTTATGTCCCTACACATTTCTTCACCTTCATCAAGAGTCCAAGTAGGATTGTCTAGATGCTTATTTGATGTAGAAGTTCCCCTTTTTGGTGGCATGTTGTCCAAGTATCACTTTTAAACCTTGATTTCAAGGTGGTTCTGCTAGACGATCTTTCTTCTGCTGTATCTCCAAAATTTTGGCCCTTCTGGGTATGGAAAATTGTTTTTTGTAGTTCTTTGATATTTCTTCTCTACAATTCCATAGGTCTGATCAAAATTAGATGCACCAAGTGGAAGTTATGGCAACTTCCCCACAACTTGCTGATTTTTTTCCTTTCCAGGAGAGCATACTTGTAAAGCATGCCAAGATCAAAATATCTTATATTTGATTCTAAAAATTGTACCCAAAATACTACAGACTTTCCATTGTCCAATGTAACTATTCTCACTTAATTTTGATACTCACTGAAGAAGATATCACTATTTTACTCGGAAGACTTGTTTGAGACTAGTTAATATAACTAGTCAGATACCCTATCTTGCACAGGGTGTATATACAAAAGTAGGATGACACATAAGCTGAAATTTGTATCACAACTAACTTGATAATGTCTATGAATATCCTCATATTTCAGGGTCTGAAATGTTACATAAAACATTTCATAGAGAAAAGTATGTGATGACTAAATTCAGGATGATTCTAGAACCCTATTTTACATAGGATATATGTCAGAAAGTAAAATGCCTCCGGAGATGAAATTTGAACCTAATGTACCTTGATCCGTCTGCTAAATATCCTCCAAGGGGTTCCTTCTGAAACTTTGCAGAAAAAAAGTTATAATGAAAATTACAATGTGTCTCAGATGCAACGATGAAACCCCAAGACCTTGATCTCTTGGCATATGTGTCCAGATTATAGAGAGCCCAACAAGATAAATATTAAAGATAAGTTTCCCATTCCCATCATTGATGAATTGTTATATGAACTACATGGAACAATCTATTTCACAAAGTTGAATCTTTGTTCAAGGTATCATCATATTAGAATGAAGGAAGCAAATATCCCAGAAACAACACTCTGAACTCATGAAGGCCATTATGACTTTTTGGTCATGCATTTTTTCCTTACAAATGCACCTTACACATTCCAAGGGTTGACGAATTCCATTTTCAATCCTTTCCTTCAAAATATTTTGCTAGTATTTTTTGATGATATACTAATCTATAAAAAGTCTTGGGAGGATCATGTGTGACATGTTGACAAGGTGTTACAACTACTAAAGGAGAAAAAACTATATGCCAAACCATCCAAATGTTTCTTTGGGGTGAAAAATGTAGATTATTTGGGTCATATTGTATCTCATGAAGGTGTCAATTTAGACCTTAACAATATTAAGGCCATGATGGACTGGTCGATTCCCAAAACATTAAAGAATCTTAGAGGATTTTTGGGTTTGACATCTTACTACCGCAAGTTTATTCATAACTATGGAAGAATAGAAAAACCTTTAACAAAATTAACTAATAAGGATGCATTTTCATGGACTCGAGAGGAAACTCAAGCTTTTGAACAACTTAAAGAGGTGTTGTGCAAAGCTCCTGCCTTGACCACATCAGACTTCAAAAAAACCTTTATTGTGGAATGTGATGCCTTAGGAAATGGAATTGGTGTTGTTCTAATGCAAGAAGGAAGGCCCCTTTCTTTTGAAAGTCATCCACTCAAGGGCAAGGACTTAAAAAAACCCATTTATTAGAAGAAAATGATGTAAATACTACATGCATTGAATAAATGACACCCTTACCTAATAGGTAGGAACTTCAAGGTTAAAACAGATCATAATAGTATTAAATAATTCTTGGAATGAAGACTATCTATAGAAAAACAACAAAAATGGGTGACCAAGATATTGGGTTATGATTTTGAAATCATTTATAAAAAAATGGAAGCAAAATGTCATGGCAGATGCACTCTCAAGAAAGGATGAAGATGTTGAGGCCTTTCTCTATGTTATCTCGATCATCCAACCTGGTTGGATAATAGAAGAAAGGTATGAATAGAAGAATGATGAAAATGTGTGGACTCTCATTCAAAGGTTGCAATAGGATTCCGGTGCATCATATATATTTACATGGAAAAATGATTCACTATGGTACAAAGATCACTTATATTTATGTAAGAACTCCCAACTCAAACAAAATGTACTATTGGAATTGTACACCTCTCCAGTAGGAGGGCACTCAGGATTTTTGAAAACCTACCATAGGGTCAAGAAGGAATTTTTTTGGGATGGCCTTAAAACAGATGTTCAAAGGCTTGTGGATGAATGTTTGGTTTTCCAACAAAATAAGGTGGAAACAATTAAAACCCCAGGTCTTTTACAATCATTATCCATCCCAAGTCAGGGTTGGGATGAGGCTTCCATGGATTTCATCATAGGGTTACTGAAGTCTAAAGGAAAGAGTGTCGTTGTGGTGATTGTTGATAGACTGACCAAGTACACACACTTTTTTTCACTCTCTCATCCCTTCAAAGATAGTACAATTGCCACCGCATTCATGGAAATAGTTCAAAAGCTACATGGAAGCCCAAAGATTATTGTAAGTGACAGAGATCCCATCCTCACTGGACATTTTTAGACAAAATTATTTTCTTGTTTGGGTACTCAATTGGATCATATCTCATCATATCATCCTCAATCTGATGGACAAACCGATATAGTGAACAAATGTCTGGAAGGCTACCTTCATTTCTTTGTCTCTGAAACAAACACAATGTTTCAAATGGTTACCCTTGGCAGAATGGTGGTATAAGACTTCCTTTCACACTAAAACAAAAATGACACCATTTATGGCACTCTATGGATACCATCCTCCTTCCATCACTTATTCTCTAAAATAAAAATCTAAGGTTCAAGCAATGGAAGATCACATCGAGCATCAACAACAAGTTCTACAAATCTTAAAGGACAACCTGACCATGGCACATAATCACATGAAACAACAAGTAGATCAACATCATAGTGAAATAATTTTTGAAGTAGGGGATGGGGTGTTTTTAAGACTACAACCATACAAACAAATGTCCCTCAAGCAAGCCAAGAAGGATAATAAATTATCACCAAATTAGTATGGCCCTTATAAGGTGTTGCAAAATACTAGTACTATGGAATACAAATTGGAGCTTCTTGCATCTTCACAAGTACACCCAGTTTTCCATGTTTCATTCTTAAAGAAGGTTATAGGTGACAAGATCCTAGTTCAAACTATAATTCCATAACTTGACGAGGAAGGAAAAATCATATTGGAGCTTGAAGCTATCACTGACACAAGAATTTTCTAGCTAAGGAATAGATCCATTTCAGAGTATCTCATTAAGTGGAGGAAACTACTTGCTGAAGATTCCACTTAGGAAGATGAGTCTTTGATACAAAAGCATCCAGAATTACTCAAGTGTTGCAGACAACACTTGTCTGAAGGGGAAGCGAATTTTAAGCCCTAAATAGTGGCACATTACCCATTAATTGGGGAATATTACATTAGTAATGTTATTTTATTTATGTTGTCTTGGGTCCATTAGTTGTAATTGTACATCCTAGTCTCCTATGAAGAAATGAAGCATAAGAATATTAATACAAGGAGATTGGCGGAAAAGGCCTCAAGCCATAATTCATAACATGCTATTCATCTTAATGATAAAAATATATAATACAATAATGCAACCACCTCAATTGTTATCACATCGACACCTCATCAAAAGATAAGGTCAAATGAGGAAATATAGAAATCTAGAAACACACTTAGGATAACAACTATATCCTAGTATGTACAATATTAAAAGTGGTATACTTAGACTTAATGATTGTATATTTCGAAGAGGCTAACATTCCCCCCCTCAATCATAAGTCTGAGCAATAATACCAACAAAGAAGGTGCATAAATTGGTATATCTCCATGTCTTCATGTTGAAACTCCTGAGCTGAGTCGCAATGAAGAACTGCCTAAAAAACCGCCAAATCTGGATGCTAAGAAATCTAGAAAACCTCACTGTGTAATCATGTGAGCCATAATGCCAACAAATTTGTTCACTGATGTGAACTCCAATATGATGAAAGCGAACAAAGAGAAGTGAATCAGCTGCAAGTCTGCCAC
>JZKD02S2267380.1:23570-35720 GCA_000966675.3 Picea glauca | reverse complement strand
GGGTTTCCAGGTGAAAAATCTCTGTGTAATGTTTGTATTTTCCATTGTATCTTTTCTGTTCTTTTCTGAATATCAGTTTGCAGTAGATATTGTACAAGGTTAGAATTTACACATTCCCATTAGATATTATGAGTGGGTAGTGAATTTGGTTCCAATTAGGAAAAAAACTAGAGAGATAAGGCTTTATGTGGACTTCAGAAACCTGAACAAATGCTCACTAAAAGACAATTATCCTTTGCCAAAAATGGATCACATACTTCAAAAAGTGGTGGTATGAAATAGAATTTCTATGATGGATGGTTTCTCAAGATATAATCAAGTAGCAATGCATCCTGATGATATGGTAAAAACATCCTTCATGACCCCATGGAGAACTTTCATGTATGATAAAATTTCCTTTGGTTTGATAAATGCAGGAGCTACATTTCAATGGGCCATGGATATAGCCTTCATGGAAGAAAATGATATATTCATTTTCATGTATCTAGATGACATGATTGTCTTCTCCAAGACAAATGAGGAACACGTTGAAAACTTAAATCATACGTTTGTGAAATGCAAAAAGTTTGGCTTGTCTTTGAATCCAAAGAAGTCCCACTTTTCCATTAATGAAGGTAATATTTTGGTCCATATATTGTCAAAAGAGGGTGTAAAACTATACCTAGAGAAGGTGGAGCATATAAATAAGATTTCTATACCAAGAAATAAAAAATAAGTACAAGATTTCCTAGGTAAGATCAACTTCCTGAGAATATTTATCCCCAACTTTGCTAAGATAGTTAGGAATATCACTAACATGTTGAAGAAAAAGCATGAAATAAAGTGGACCCATAAGGCTAGAGAATATTTTCATACAATCAAAGAAGCATTGGGTAAATCACCAGTTTTAGTCAGCCCAAATTATGATAAGAACTTTTTTAGGTTTCATTTTTCTTTTGAACACAATGTAGTTGTTGTCTTGCTGTAGAAAAATGACGAAAATCGGGAACAACCTACAGCCTTCTTCAACATAGCTTTGAGAGATGCAAAATTAAGATATAGTAAGATGGAGAAACAAGCATATTCCCTGGTTAAATCATTGAAATCCTTCAGAGACTATATACTGCACTCCAAAATGTTTTCTTATGTACCTAACAGTGCTATTAAATATATTCTCACACGGATAGGAGTATTATTTTGAAATAAAACCCACCGAGTTATTAAAAGGAAAAGGGTTGGATAAACTTATGGCTAAATTGAATTACCAGGATATTGATTTAAATCTTATGACAGCAAACATCATGTAAATTGATCAAGGAGAATATGAAGTATAGGATCCAATTTCTAAGGTGAGCCCTAATTTCTATGAATTTGATTGGTACAAAGATATATTTTTCTATCTTTATCACTTGAGTTTCTTACCATATGGGACAAAGCCAAATTCGGGTCCATTAAGCTCAAAATTGTGAAGTATTGCATCGTGGGATAAAATTTATTTCGGAAGAACCGTGTAGGAATACTACTAAATTGTCTTATGGAAGAAGAGACTGAAGAGATCATCAATGAATTTCATAAAGGGATATGTGGAGGTCATCATGCCTAGAGAGCCATTGCATACAAGATCCTCAAGGATGGTTATTATTATCCCTCATTATTTTCTAATGTAAACTACATGGTTAGGGCCTACGTAGAGTGTCATATGTTTGTTGGGAAGTAGAAATTGCAACCTCTCCCACTTAAAATTGTCAATTCAGAAACACCTTTCCAGCAATGGGGTCTAGATTTCATTGGTGAATTTCACCCAAATTCAAGTGGGCAGCACAAATGGATCATGATAACAACAAATTACTTCACCAAGTGGGTGGAATCAATCCCCACCAAGTCAACAATTGATTCAGTCATCGTCAAGTTCCTAGAGGAAAACATTCTATTAATATTTGGATGCCCCAAAAAGATTATAATTGATAGTTCCCAAACTTTCAAATATGTCAAATTACTACACTTGAGACATGCCAGTAGCAATGGGTTTCAAACCTAAATCACTATGCAAAATGAGACCCATCAAAACCAATAACACCAATGGAATTTGACAATTTAATACTTATATTTTAAAAGATACAAGTTGTTTTATATAAACAATAAAAATAAAAATAAAATATCAAACAAAAAAAATTAATGTTTAATAGTTATTCCCTTTACCTTGGATTAATAATTTATTCATATTTATATTCTTAGTCTACCCTTTAATCTTTTTAATCTTATTATTTCTTAATATATTTATTTGTTTCTACTTATTTATTATCTATTATAATATAAAAATCGTATACTTATATATTTAACCTTTATCTTATTTTCATTATTTTATTATTATTTCTCTCTATTATCCTTTAGATAAGAGCTTTTATCTTCTTTTATTTTTTCACTGAGTTATAAATCTTTCCTCTTAGATTTATTATTAGATATATAATTATTATTGTTTCATAAACTTTCACAACCTGGTGTGGATTTGTAACTTTTTTATTAGAATTTTTTAGAATTTTTTAACGTTTTTATATTAATATTTTTCTTAATGATTTGATTTTCTTGGTTTCTCTTGACGATGGATGCATTGATTTGGTCAAAAACATCAATTTCTTAAAAATATATGAGATGGATATGAAGAATCATCTCATCAAAACCTTGATTTCCTTTACATTGACAACTTCTATATTTCTTCTTATAAGTTAAGAACTTATAAATGATACTTTTTCCCATTCAATTTAAAAGCACTTGGAATTTTTCTTTTTTAATTACATTTTCTTATCATGTATGAGGAAATTCACTTACTTTTTCCAATTATAGAATTTTTTATTTTCGATAGTTTATTATTATGGGAATCAAGAGTGGCCCACAAGCCTAGAGTTATTGGAGAACCTTTTTTCTCCTTTTTTTTTTCTTTTTAAATGCCATCAACAAAACAAATTTCACTACATGCTAACCAATTGAAACCAATTTCTTGAAGACCGGACCCAAACCTCTAAATTCTATTAACACAACAAAATTAAAAATTTGCCAAGGTCAACTAAACAACTGCTCTCCAATTGAAGTGAACCTAGTGGTTCTTATATGAATATATATATGAGATTGTTAATTCAATTCTTACAATGGACATTTATAAAAAGGTTAGATAAGTCGTGTCCTTCTGAAAAGGTATGGCTATCATTAATTACAATATAATGAATGCGAAATATTGATCTATATGAAATAGTACAACATAAATGATTATACATTATTACATAGTGGTAATATAATTTAGGTACATTTGTTGGCCCTCGACCAATTTTTGAGGAAACATTGGTCGGGTTTGACCACTTTTGTACTTCGACAGGCTGGTCGAAGATGGAGCGCCCGGGTAGAGCTAAGATCATGGGATCTCACTTGTTTTGTAGACACAACAAGGGGTTCACTAGGGTTTTGGGTATTAGGGTTTAGGGGAGGTCGTCCCATAGGTTTACCCATGTTTAGGCCTTTTTGTAAGGAATGTAAATGTATAAATAAGAAGGAAGGTAATGTAGAAGATGTGTTAGGAGCGGTGTAAGTAGCTAAGTGAAAGAGGAAAGTGGTTCTGAGTTTCTTTGTGCAACAGACTGTGTATGTAAGACTTTGTGTGTAATAGAGGAGTTTTCTCTGTGCCTTGACCTAATTTTGGGAAGGTGGATCTGATGCTTAGTGCACAGATCACCTGTCTAGTGCAAATCTTGGATCTGTGGCTTAGTGCACACGATCAGATGGATGTAAGATATTGAAGACTAATAAAGAAGAACAAGTCGTTGGTGGACGTAGCCCCACACTAGGGTGAACCACGTAAATCTTGTGTTGATGGTTTGCTTTGTGATATAATGTTTATGTTGTGGATCTGCTTAGTGCATTGAATATTATGAATGATAGATAGATCTATGAATGTTTAATGCTTTGTATATGTGGAATGTGTTAGATATGACTCATTATGCTAAAGTGTGATGCGTATTTATTCATTGCTACTGCGTCAAGTTGTACTTAGGGTTTGATCTACAATGTGAATAAAGCTAATGAATTATTATATGTTTTTCTTAAGTACCCTGCGAAGTGTTGTAATCACATATCTATGTCCCAGCTTGGTTACAGACACCTGAGTCATGTAAACCCCCTTTCCTCTACCTTGGGTGAGGCTTTTCCTACTTTGCAGGTGTTGTCGAAAGGGCCAGTAGTTAGGGTTTTGATGGTGCATTGTTGAAGGGTTGAACCCCGAGTCTACCCCTATGCCAACAAATGGTTCCATTGTTGGGACCTGAAACTGTGATTGTTGGGAAATGAAGTAAAGAAAAGAGAAGCTTTGTGCATAGATTTTTTTTTGTAGTGCATAGTACTCTACTTGACTTGTGAAGATCTATTCTAAGAAAGAAACCCGATCTGAAGAAAAGAGGTAAGATCTCGAAAGAGGTAAAGATTTGTGATTTTATAGAATAAGATAAGTGGAAAAAAAAATTTCGAAAGCATGAATATTGGTGTGTTTGATAGATTTTGTCCTAGTCTGAAAGATAGGGTATAGTTAGAAGAAAGATTTGATCTGAATAAATTTGATAGAAGTAGAGAAAAATATATTATTCCTATGCATAGAAATATTTTTTGGATTAATAAGTGGATGCAGGAACCTAGAAAGAATTTTTGCAGATTGCAGGTCCAGCAATGTGATCCTAGTGCACAGTATAAGAGAGGTTGGGGAACATACAAGAGAAATAGAAGAGTGACATTATGTTATAACTGCATAAGACTAGGATATCTTGCTAAGGAATGCCCGGGTGCAGGTCCTATTTTTCTTTATTGTAAAATTGTTGGTCATGAAGTTCAGGATTACCCAAGGATGATTGCTAAAGTTGAACAAATGAACATGAGTCAAGAGAATAAGAGCATATTATAAGATCATCAAGATAAAGAATAAAATAAATCTCAGACCATGTTAGTACGGTTAAAAGAAGCAATGAATGATCACAAAGATGTCATTTTATCATAGACCTTGAAATAAAAACAACTCATAAGTACAAGAATAGGAGACTTTGACATAGACTATGTCTTGGATGAGGAAAAAAAAGTGAATATTATGACATAAAGCACTTGGGAAGTTTTGGGGAAGCCCACTATGGTACCTTCATTGGGAAGAATAGGCTTGTTTAAAGGAAAGATGATAACCCTATGTGGAAGAGTGACTAATGTACCTGTTATCATTCATGGAACATCGACAGAAGAAGAATTTGAAGTCATTAAGCTTGTTGAGAGAACCACATTCCCTCTTTTGTTAGGAATGACTTGGATTGAGAAACATCAGATCAGAAGGAAATTAGAGGAAGAAGCTACAGAAAAGAAAAAACAAGAACAAAGGGATTTCATAGCTAGAAAAATAGATCGATTAATAGAAGAACGAGAAGTTGAGTCGAAGCAACCAAAGGCAAGAGAATTAGTTGTCGAGGTTGAAAGAACGCAGGAAGGTTTGAAGGACCTATCCATGCAAGAAAGGAATACATCTACCCAACAATTAATAAGAGAAGAGAAATTAACTTTGAACCCTTTAAGAGCACATCAGCAGTGTGAAGTCACTTAGAGAAGATAAGAATAAGAATGGAAAAAGAAATATAGAAATAGTTAGAGAGACTCAGATTACAAGAAAGAAGGCAAGGAATCTCAGTAAGAAGAAATCCAAGTCAGAAAAGATACAGAAAGTTACAGAGAAGACTTCATAGGAGGCAGGCTTCCAGGCTCTGAACCTCATCGGAACAGCAGAACCACGCAGAATGGGACTTTACCTCGACGAAGCTATATGACCATTGGAGGCACCCCAACCGTTAGAACAATGCTCTGAATGGCTAGGAAACACATTTATGGGTGGATAGATTTTCGTTAGACGTTGAGACTGCACCATAACAGACGTATTTGCATTAATTGAGGCATTTTTTCCGTTGGAGGAATATGTTACGACACTTTCTTACTTAACCCATCGAATGCTACGTCAAGACCACTTTTTTCTACCCATGATTATCTGAGACAAGAAACGAATTGATTGTGTGTGTCAAATTGTGCTATCATACCTCGCCATTTATTTTTTACCCCGCTATCCTTTCACCTAATCCGACTTATTTGTTAACACTGAGAATGTCAGTCGAGTGCACTGAGCTAGAGAAATGCGTCGAAGAGGTTTTTAAGAAGTTTATGGATGATAAAGTTATGTATGAAGGAATACAGGCATCGTCGACTAGGGGACTATAGGCCTCCCCCTCGATTGGACGACGTTCGGGCCGTACTAACCCCGCTACTGAAAAGCGAAGTAAGCATCACGATGATCTGGCTAATGCAAATCAAATCCCGTCGATCTTACCAGATTATATCCCACCTTTGGCTGGCGCGGTTAGCCATGACAACATTTGTTGGTTTGATGAACGGATCTTCCCTACTACCTGCGTTGTTGAACCAGGGTTCATATCTTTCAAGGTACCAACAAATCCTAAAACTATTGGCCCTTCTGGTAAACTAGAAGGAAACACAGTACACAGAATGCACTGTGCAGTCTCACCCGAGATAGCTTTAAATGGGTGGCTATAAAACTCAGGTGTTTACACCCTAGGATTGAGCGAGAGATCTTGAATCTGTATTCTGAACCATTTATTATAACTTGTGTTACAAAATATTGTTATTCTCTTTTATATTTTAGCCTCCATGGCATCTTCCCTTGATATCCCAACAACAATTAACCAAGCAATATAATAACTCATTCATTCATTAAACACAACGTTTAACTACTAAAAGTATGGAAAATATATGCATGCATTCAACACATTACATAGGTATTACCATGGTTCACCCCCTCATGGGCTACGTCCACAAAGCTTTGGCTCTTGGCTCTCTTATTATGGTAGTTCTTCAATTGTCACGTCGCGCGCTTACACTCTCCTCATATGGGTAAGATCTATATGAGGCAAACTAGATCATACCAGGCTCCTCAACCTCAGATCTAATCCTCAAGATCTACCTTCTCCTCTCTTCTCTAGTTCAACCTATTTACAAAATTATTTCATCTAATCAAAAACATTACATACCATATCAACCTCTACAAAAGTAGCGAACCGAACCTTTTTTTTGATACCTGCATATCTATATTTATATTTATCGGGCTCTTCAGCCATTTACACAAAACCTTACAAAAACCCTAAACCTATTGTCATTAGGTATTCCTTATATTCATGCATGCTTTGATTCCTTCCATCTGTCGCCTCCTTCTTGCATGCATGCGTGTTGTGCTTCTTACCAGTTGTCGCTTTCCTCTTGCATGCTTTCTTTCCCATGATTGCTCTTCTAGCTGTCATTATTTTTTGTGCATGATTTCTTTACCACTTAGGCCTTTTTCCAACAGGCCCCCAACACTAACATGTGACTTGTCCCGAGTCACCTAATATTTATAAGTTGCCTCGATCTCCTCGATGATCATCTATAATTTTTCACTTAGTTGTGCTACTTTTATCAGTGCCTGCATGGTCTTCTCCTTAATGGTATCCACTACCTGAACTGCCACTTTGTCGCTCAGTAATCCTGCACATTTTGCATGTGTCTGTTCTATCTGTGTTCTAGCTTCTTCTTCCTGTGTGAGTACTTATGCTACTTGTTCATGTAATGGTTATATTTGAGCATGACACTCTTGTTTCTATGTTTGCGTAGTGATAATATTTGCCTTCATCTTCTTCATCTCTTGTGTCCCCTTGACGCGTTCTTGGATTGGTATGTTATTTTTCCTCTGTTTGAGTTCTTGGATCGCTACATTGATCCTTTCCTCTTCCTTGTCCCAGCGTTGAACATGTGGCTCCTCCTCCAGTATTGTCCAAATTTGCGCTTTTTTATCGAGCAATTCAGTTGTTGTGCTAACCTATTTCTCCATCTACTGTATTTGCGATGTTGTTGCCTACCTCCTTTGCTCCTTTACTTTCGGTGGATTTTTTGGTGTGAGTTGTTCTCAGAGATCCTCGATCTCCTTCTGGTATCGAGCAATTTCCTACGTAATCTGGTCAATCTTTTCTGTAGCTGGGAGTTCTTTTCCTTGCACAGTGCTTGGAAGTTTCCCAAAAATTTCTCCCACTCTTCATTCCAATTCGTTCTTGCATTTTGTCTCCTCCTGAGTTTCAGATTTGGCCTTCTCACAATCTTTTTCCAACGCTTCCCGCTTCTTTGTTTCTTTCTGTAGCTCGACTAAGTTTTTATGTGCCCAAGACTGCATCTCGTGGTCGAAGCTAACCTACAATTTGTATAGTTCCCTTGATGGCATCCATGTCAATACCAATTGGATGTGGTCCAAATCCTTCAATGGTGTTTGTCCCATGATTTCATCCATTTGTATCATGCTCGGTTTTATTTAGACCATTGTGTGTGCATGTGGCATTGGGAGGACTGGGTCTCATTCTTCTACCTCCACTTTTTCATTGGTTTGTGTTGTGGATAGCTCTATGCCTTGACTACTACTTGCCCTCTGCGCCTCCCCGAGTGTCCTGTGGAGCTATCCCTTTTCTGCCAACTCTTTTTGCAATTTATTCCTGTGATGTGTTGTGTGATTGAAGTCTTCTGGTAGACAATCCTGGACCGTTCTGGCGATCATTTCTCCATCATCCTTCATGATTGTATAGTCTGGTGATGCTCGTTCTTCATTTGATTTCTTGTGTGCATCTGTTGTCTGTATAGTCGGTCTCTTAGTTCCCCCTGGTTCCTATGTGATGGAATTTGGGGTAGTCTCCTCTGCTCCCTTAGCTTGTTTCGGCTATTCGTTTGTCTCTTTCTACCCCTTTTGGGTTCCTATCTACTTTGACATTTCATTTTCCTGATTCAGATTGTTTTGGCTTGTCCTTGGTTTCTTGGGCACTAGGATTTGCAGAGGTTGTGTTTCCACCTGTGTTACTTCTCCTTCTGTGGGTCCTTCCGGTACTTCCAAGGGAATGGATGGGATCCTCCATGCGTCAGGACATTCATTGATGACCATGTCTATATCACCTTCTGTAATGTAGTAGCGCATCGGTAGCCACTTTTTATCTAGATCCTTCCTTGGTTGTATTCACATGGCTTGACATGTAGCCCAGAAATTAGTGATGTCCCCATATCACGCGACAACCTCTGGTGTTATTCTCCATGATTGGTTGATAGCTTCCTATATGTCACATAGGTATGCTTCAAATATGATTCCAATTTCCATCTTATGCCTAGCCTCTGGCCCGGATCTCAGTAATAGATATCTCGCTCCCACTGGTTGTGGTCTAGTACAAAAAATTACATACTCTGGTTCCCCCCATCCCATGAAGGTTATGAGGATGAGCAGCCNAGCTCGATTAAGTTTTTATGTGCCCAAGACTGCATCTCGTGGTCGAAGCTAACCTACAATTTGTATAGTTCCCTTGATGGCATCCATGTCAAGACCAATTGGATGTGGTCCAAATCCTTCAATGGTGTTTGTCCCATGATTTCATCCATTTGTATCATGCTCGGTTTTATTTAGACCATTGCGTGTGCATGTGGCATTGGGAGGACTGGGTCTCATTCTTCTACCTCCACTTTTTCATTGGTTTGTGTTGTGGATAGCTCTATGCCTTGACTACTACTTTCCCTCTGCGCCTCCCCGAGTGTCCTGTGGAGCTATCCCTTTTCTGCCAACTCTTTTTGCATTTTATTCCTGTGATGTGTTGCGTGATTGAAATCTTCTGGTAGACAATCCTGGACCGTTCTGGCGATCATTTCTCCATCATCCTTCATGATTGTATAGTCTGGTGATGCTCATTCTTCCTTTGATTTCTTGTCTGCATCTGTTTTCTGTACAGTCAGTCTCTTAGTTCCCCCTGGTTCCTATGTGATGAAATTTGGGGCAGTCTCCTCTGCTCCCTTAGCTTGTTTCGGCTATTCGTTTGTCTCTTTCTACCCCTTTTGGGTTCCTATCTACTTTGACATTTCATTTTCCTGAGTCAGATTGTTTTGGCCTGTCCTTGGTTTCTTGGGCACTAGGATTTGCAGAGGTTTTGTTTCCACCTGTGTTACTTCTCCTTCTGTGGGTCCTTCCGGTACTTCCAAGGGAATGGATGGTATCCTCCATGCGTCAGGCCATTCATTGATGACCATGTCTATATCACCTTCTGTAATGTAGTAGCGCATCGATAGCTACTTTTTATCTAGATCTTTCCTTGGTTGTATCCACATGGCTTGACATGTAGCCCAGAAATTAGTGATGTCCCCATATCACGCGACAGCCTCTGGTGTTATTCTCCATGATTGGTTGATAGCTTCCTATATGTCACATAGGTATGCTTCAAATATGATTCCAATTTCCCTCTTATGCCTGGCCTCTGGCCCGGATCTCAGTAATAGATATCTCGCTCCCACTGGTTGTGGTCTAGTACAAAAAATTACATACTCTGGTTCCCCCCATCCCATGAAGGTTATGAGGATGAGCAGCCATGAGTAATGGAATTATGTATTGAGGTCTTGCGCATCCTTGCATTCCACTTGGAACAAGTTTAATAGATAAGGCACCTAGCTAACGAAGGTGCCTTCTACGCATTGAGCTGCAACTACGATGACTCCCACTGGTACTTTGTCTTTGCGAAATTTTCTTAACAGTTTATAGGATAAGATATTTGCACCTAATTGTGTCACTACATTGCTGATATGTTTGATTATAATACCTCTTGTCCCCCTAGCAGTACCATATTTCTTCTTCATTTCCTCTGCTAGCACTTTCTCCTTAGATTTATCATCCAGAATCAGCGTGGGATCCATACCCCAGCTAGGTAGTCCTATTATATGTGTGATAAGCTCAACAATTATGGGGACAAGTTTTTCCAACCATATATCCCCTCCATGCATGATAGCTGACAGTTTCTTAATGCATGTTGTCGCGTACTGGCCTCTGCCAAAATGTGGAAGTTTCAGCAACCCTAAAATGCATGTTATGTCCAGTCCAACTACCCACTGATGCGGTTGGATGATCGTTTATCCGAGTTGGCTTACCACTATGTTCTTCATAAAAACCCTCGGCGCAAGTTCCAGGTACTTGGTTTCATCTGATACGTCATGGTAGAAATAATTGAGCTTCCCGATGTGACCCAGTAGCTGTGAATATACCTGTACTCCCTCTGGTATGCGTGGTAGCACAATTTTTTTCGTTGGTTTCTTGCAAGCTGACCTCAGTATCAAAACTATATTTTCCTACTGTGGTGGTTGGTACGAAGTTCCAGCAACTCCCAGTTTCTCCCCTGTAATCCATTTTGGCCAAGCCAAGGTAGTTCCCCTAGCCTCTTCTATTGGTTGACCTAGGTTGGGTACCTGTGACTCATCTAGTTTCCCTTCTAATCCTGGATTCTATGTCATTCTGTTAACTTCCGCAGTTGGCTCAATGCTTTCTGGTTGCACTTCTTGTTGGGTTTCAACTTTCTCATTTTGAGGTTCCTACATCATTGTTGGAATGTCCTCTTTCATGGCCTCTACTTGTGGCTGTTGAATCTCTTCCAGTATCGATGTAGAGTTCACCCGTGTTATCTCTGGGGATGGGATCTCATCGATATCGATGATCTTCAGCTGTTGCTGATCATTTTCTTCCAGCAATCCTTTTGACCTAGTTTGAACCCTAGTCAGTTTGGTTGTTTGGCCTGGTTCGACAGACTTCAGTGGTGCCATAGTGGTGAGTGTCAAATGTTTGATGAGTTTCAAGGACTTTGTTGAGCTCTGTGGTATCTCTTTGTCCATTCGGTTTGTTGTTTCTCTTTCTATATTCTCATTTTGCGAATAGACTAATTTCTTCTGTGCTTGTGCGTTGTATGGGCTTGTCATGAAGCTTATCGAGGATGCTTCCTCCATGATGTGATTAATGCACCATAACTATGGGTTCAATGAATCTACGGTAGTTTTGTACTTTCCATTACGCTTACTTTGGAGTTTCCAGTTGGCATGTTTAATGTGATGTTCCATCAGTCCTTGACGTGCCTTAATTCCACTTAGTGTTGTCTCGTCATCCTTCTTTTTATGACTTTCCGTTTCCCACTCGTTTTTATTTGGCATGTAACCATTGTTCTTTCCTTTGTTGAATTCATGTTTCCAGCATCCTGTGGCTTTTTTATCTCTGGCGTGCTTCACACTTTTCTTTTT
>JZKD02S2267380.1:0-15309 GCA_000966675.3 Picea glauca | reverse complement strand
TCATAAAAACTCTTGGTCACCCAAACCTATTAATTACTTGTTCAAATAAGAAGTGTGTGGTTGTCTCTACACTGCAGTATTTTACTGGTGCATCTTTCTCCCACCTTGTTAGGTATTCCATCGTGGTGATGATGTATCTTGCCCCTGTTCTTTTGGCTGGTGGGTTAATTGGTCCCACAAATTCTATTTCCCATTTATCAAATTCCTGTAATGTCACTTGTGGTCGTAATGACATCTTGTCCCTTTTTTTGGGTTTGCCTACCCTTTGCCAGACATCGCATCTCTGACATTACTCTTTCGAGTCTTTGTGAATCGTTGGCCACCATAATCCTGCGTGGAGTACCTTTTGCACAGTAGTTTTTCCTGCATAGTGTCCTCCTGCCAATCCCTTATGGGATTCTCCTAAAATTATTGGTCATTTGTGCTCTAACACATACCTTCATAAAATGATATCTACACCCATTTTATATATATGTCCTGTGATCAGTTGATAGTCGGATGCGCGAACTACTAGGTTCTTCTTCTGCACGATGGTATATTCTTGTGGCGCGGTACCTATGCTTAAGTACTAGATGTTCTCTGTGAAGTAGTCATTAGAAATCTATACTAAAAATAGTTGTGCATCCGGAAATGTTTCTTCTAAGTTCGTGGGTTCTTCTCCATTTGTGACCCGTGATAGGTGGTCAGGTCCTGCATTCAATTTTCCTAGTTTGACTATTACTTAGAAGTCAAATTATTGAAATAACAATAGCCATCGACAGATTCTCCCCCCCAACACTAGCTTGTTGACGGGTATTTTAGGGCTGAGTGATATGTAAACATATTAATATGTTTTCCCAGTAGGTCGTGTCTAAACTTCTGCAGTGCGTAAACCATAGCTAGGCCTTCTCTTTCCCTCGTGTTATAATTCTATTTTGAGTCTGATAGTTTTCTTCTTGTGAATGTTATCGGGTGATCCAAGTCTACTTCTCCTAGATGTTCTAGGATAGCTCGAAGTGTTATCGCTAATGCATCTACATGCACATGGAATGTCTTTCCCCAGTCTGGAAATACTAATATCGATGCAGTGACCATCTTTTCCTTCAGAGTATCCAAACCATGTTGACACTCGTCATTCCATTGGTACTTTGTATCCTTATTTAACAGTTTCTCCATTGGTGTTGTGATATGCGCATATCCTTTGATAAATTTCCTATAGTATCATGTGTGTCTTAACGTCGCTCGTAGCTGATGGACTATTTTTGGTGCTGGTAAATTAACAATGACTGCGATATTTGTCAGATCGACCAATAGCCCTTGTTTGCATACTATATGGCCCAGTAGTATCCCAAACGGTGTTCCAAATATACATTTCTTTATGTTTAGTGATATCTAACACTATCTACATCGTACTAGAATCAAGCATAAAACTTCCACATGGTTTTTCAATAGACTATATATTTTCCAGTCATCCTGGTAGAATTTGAGAAATTGATGAATGAATTATTTAAATGCTACGATAACCACTCTAGAGAATATTGTTGGTGCATTATTTAGTCCAAATGGCATGAATGTATATTGGTAAGATCCCCATTCTGTCCCGAACGTGGTCTTGTATCTTTCCTCCTGTGCTATCTTAATCTGATGGTAGCCTGAGAATCCATCAGTGAATGAGTAAGCTTCGTGTCGCCCCACATTCTCTAACACTTCATTCGTGAACGGTGTAGGGAATGGGTCATGTAGACATGCATCATTAAACTTCCTCAAGTAAACGCATATTCTAATCTCTCTTAATTTTTTCTTTTCCTGTATGACCATCGAGCTTATCGATTCTGATTCCTCGACTGGTTCGATTATGCCGGCTTTGAGCATCCAGTTGATTTCCTCTTTAAATTTTTGTTTATATATGGGGTTCAGTCTATATGGTTGTTGTCTAATCGGTTTTGCTTCAGGTATGAGAGGTATCTTCATCTCTCCCAGTTCTCTTTCTATACCCTTCATCTCTGTAAATGTAGTAGGAAACAAGTCATTGTATTCATGCAACAACTCTGTGATGCTTTCAACTGCTGTCTCATCCCAGTAGTATCCAATGTTGGCCATTTTGGGATGTTCAGTTGTTCCGATGTTAACTTGCTTTACCTTGATTGGTGCAAAAATAAATTCAGATTCTATGGGTGGTCCCTTCACATCTCTTTCACCTTCTACTTCTTCAATCTGAATGTCACGCAGGTCATCTTCATCTGGTGCTTCATTCTGTACATGGTAACATGACAGTAGTTCCTTGACTGTCTTCTTATTTTGCTACTTCTCTTAGGTAATAGGTTGTATTTCTGGTTCTTCAATGAATATGATTCCTCTGATCTGTTTTAGGGCTGCATCTATGTTGGGGTTCTCATGCTCGAACGAGAAAGTGATGGTAATTTTTTGTTGTAATGTCGTCCATGTTGTAGTTCCTTTGCGCAATTCCTGAGCTGTATACCAGTTCATTGGTATGCCCTCTAAAGCGTGAATGAAGTGGTGAGTCCATTCCTCTGGTGGTGTCATTTTCCATAGCATTTTTCACTCCTCCAAGTGTTTTGTTGGTGTCCCTAGTCTTTCATATCTTCGTTGTCTTCTTTTTTGTTGTTCTTCGTCGAACTTTATGCGCAGTAACCGCTTACATTGGTACCAATTTGTGATAATATCCTTGTGTGCACCCCACCATATTGCGGGCATGGCCTTGAGTGCTAAATCCAGTGCTAGTAGCCCATGGTTCTCTAATACTTTGTCTTCATATTGTGTCAAGAATGTTTCCAAATAATTTAGTCTGTGGAAACTAGGTGGTTCTTTGATTTTTATGCCTATCCACCGTATTGCGCAGTCTATTCTTGTGAATCTTCTCGTGGATACTTTGTGTAGTCTCTGCTTCCATTTTTCTAACCCGGTGTCTGAATCTATTGCACATGAAGTAATGTTGCACCAACTGAGTACCATATCTGTAGTTGGGTTTACATAATCCTCCTCGCGTGCGGTTTTTCTGTACAACTAGTTGATCTCCTATAAGTCCAGACAAGTGGGTTCTACGAACATCTCCCCTTCTGATGGATCTAGTGGTGCTATGACCCTATAATATCTGGATTCAAATGTCTTTCCTTGTCTTCAAGTTAATTATGGTCTGGTTGTCAAATGCCCAATCCAAATCGAGTAGTGTCAGGTACGGTGTTGTGCCATCTACTATTTCGATGACTTCAAAGTATTCTTTAGTGCACACTCCATCAATATCTACTATTACTCCTTTCAGACTCCCTATTGGTAGGACCTTATGTTGGTTTGCTAGTTTTAATTGGACATTTGACTATCCCAATCTTGTCTCTCCCATGCATTGCCAGGTTTTCTTGGGTATCACATTCACTTCAGATCCTAGGTCTAGTATGATGTCTCCCATATTGAAATCCCCAATGTTATCATTCAGTCTAAATTGTCTACTTGTTCTTCTTCTTGTGTGTATATGATTGATATTTTTTAGTTCTAGATTTTGTTATGTCTCACTGATACATTTCTCTAAGATGTTTTGCAATATTTTCACAGATGAAGGATCACTTAACATTTTTATTCATGATTGCAAAAATTATTTTATAGTACTTACTTGTCCCTTGGGTGGCGCTCCGTTGGTATGATCCAATGATGGCAACATTTTGTATTATGGGGCTTCATGGACTGGTTGCACAGTGGAAGTTGATGTTGTGTCCACCTTCTGAAATTCTTGAATGGCTTCCTTAAAAGTATCCTTTTCTTTGGGCACGTCGAACTTATTTNGGTTTTGGGTTAAAGTAATGGGAAAGGGATGTCGGCCCATGGTTTTACCCATGTTTAGGCCTATGTTGTAAAGTATAAATAAGTCGCTAGGAAATGTAAGAAGAGTCAATGGCTTAGTGCTAGTAATTATATCTATGTGATCAAATGTAAATTCTCTTTGCATGATTGTAAGAGGCTTGCAGACCTGAGTGCAAGTGTTTTAAGTGTTGAGTGCATAGATTGTAAGAAGGCTTTGTGCTAGATCTACTCGGGGAAGGAGGATCTAGGGAGGTGCACATAGATCTCTTGTCCTATGTGGAGTACAAGTTCAGCTCTTTGTTGTAATTAGATTGACCGAAGCTAATAAATAAGAAGAAGACTTTGTGGGTGAAGCCCCAGGGTGGGGGTGAACCACGTAAACATGTGTGTCATGCTTTGTATTGTTGCTTCATTGTGTTTTCATTATCTTGCTAAGTGTTATGCCATGATTAGATGGATTTGATTATGCTTTGTGATTTACTAGATGTATATGAATAGTATATATTATGTGTATGAGGATGCTTAGTGATGATCTACAGGATATAATATGTTTTGATGTTGCTAAGCACTGAAATATCTTATATCTGAGTAAGTACTATGACACTTTGTCTTATCTGCGAAGTACAATAAGGGTGAATAGTGATGAATGAACAGTGCTAAGTGTTATGTAAAGGATACAATCATGGATCTGTGTCCCAGCTAAGGTTCCAGACACCTAAGTCTTGCAACCACCCCTGCCTCTACCTCGAGTGAGACTTCATTTGCTTCGAAGGTGTTGCTGAAAGGGTTGGTATTTAGGGCTTTGTTGGTGTGATCTTGAGTGTTGAACCCTGGGTCTGCCCCTATGACAACAATGGTCCTAACCAATTCATTCACAACTTTCTTGGGTGCTAGAACAATTTGTTGTCGTAGAGAAATACTAGATATCCTTCCTCGAAAGTATTCTTCTTGATGTGTCGATCGTGCCATGCTTTATCTCTGGCCTTCTGCACTTATTGATGGAATCCTTCCAGGATTCAGTCTTCCTCCATTGCTAATAGTTGATTCACTCTTTCCTGTATTGTGCCTAGCTCTGTCATTTGTGTGATGGTTGCTACACGTAAGCTAGGTACTAAAAATTCTAATGGCACTACTGCTTCTTGGTCGTATACTAGCTTGAATGGTGTGTGCCCTATCAACTTTTTGCATGTCGTCCTATGTGCCCATAATACTACTGGTACTTTGAGGTCCCAGTCGTCTTTGTTGACGTTACAAATCTTTGTCATTGCATTCTCTAGAACTTTGTTAAAGGCTTCTACTATGCCATTTGCCTGAGGATGATATGGTGTGATTTTCTGGTGGTGAACTTCAAACTCTTCGAGCATCAGGAAGATGGTTATATTTATGAAGTGTGTGACTTCGTTGCTCATAAAAACTCTTGGTCACCCAAACCTATTAATTACTTGTTCAAATAAGAAGTGTGTGGTTGTCTCTACACTGTAGTCTTTTACTGGTGCATCTTTCTCCCACCTTGTTAGGTATTCCGTCGTGGTGATGATGTATCTTGCCCCTGTTCTTTTGGTTGGTGGGTTAATTGGTCCCACAAATTCTATTGCCCATTTATCAAATGCCCGTAATGTCACTTGTGGTCGTAATGACATCTTGTCCCTTTTGTTGGGTTTGCCTACCCTTTGGCAGACATCGCATCTCTGACATTACTCTTTCGAGTCTCTGTGAATCGTTGGCCACCATAATCCTGCGTGGAGTACCTTTTGCACAGTAGTTTTTCCTGCATAGTGTCCTCCTGCCAATCCCTTATGGGATTCTGCTAAAATTCTTGGTCATTTTTTCTCTAACACATACCTTCATAAAATGCTATCTACACCCATTTTATATATATGTCCTGTGATCAGTTGATAGTCGGATGCGCGAAATACTAGGTTCTTCTTCTACACGATGGTATATTCTTGTGGCGCGGTACCTATGCTTAAGTACTAGATGTTCTCTGTGAAGTAGTCATTAGCAATCTATACTAAAAATAGTTGTGCATCCGGAAAAGTTTCTTCTAAGTTCGTGGGTTCTTCTCCATTTGTGACCCGTGATAGGTGGTCAGGTCCTGCATTCAATTTTTCTAGTTTGTCTATTACTTCGAAGTCAAATTATTGAAATAACAATAGCCATCGACAAATTCTCCCCCCGAACACTAGCTTGTTGACGAGTATTTTAGGGTTGAGTGATCTGTAAACATATTAATATGTTTTCCCAGTAGGTAGTGTCTAAACTTCTGCAGTGCGTAAACCATAGCTAGGCCTTCTCTTTCCCTCGTGTTATAATTCTATTTTGAGTCTGATAGTTTTCTTCTTGCGAATGTTATCGGGTGATCCAAGTCTATTGCTCCTAAATGTGCTAGGATAGCTCCAAGTGTTATCGCTAATTCATCTACATGCACATGGAATGTCTTTCCCCAGTCTGGAAATACTAATATCGATGCAGTGACCATCTTTTCCTTCAGAGTATCCAAACCATGTTGACACTCGTCATTCCATTGGTACTTTGTATCCTTATTTAACAGTTTCTCCATTGGTGTTGTGATATGCGCATATCCTTTGATAAATTTCCTATAGTATCATGTGTGTCTTAACGTCGCTCGTAGCTGATGGACTATTTTTGGTGCTGGTAAATTAACAATGACTGCGATATTTGTCAGATCGACCAATAGCCCTTGTTTGCATACTATATGGCCCAGTAGTATCCCAAACGGTGTTCCAAATATACATTTCTTTATGTTTAGTGATATCTAACACTATCTACATCGTACTAGAATCAAGCATAAAACTTCCACATGGTTTTTCAATAGACTATATATTTTCCAGTCATCCTGGTAGAATTTGAGAAATTGATGAATGAATTATTTAAATGCTACGATAACCACTCTAGAGAATATTGTTGGTGCATTATTTAGTCCAAATGGCATGAATGTATATTGGTAAGATCCCCATTCTGTCCCGAACGTGGTCTTGTATCTTTCCTCCTGTGCTATCTTAATCTGATGGTAGCCTGAGAATCCATCAGTGAATGAGTAAGCTTCGTGTCGCCCCACATTCTCTAACACTTCATTCGTGAACGGTGTAGGGAATGGGTCATGTAGACATGCATCATTAAACTTCCTCAAGTAAACGCATATTCTAATCTCTCTTAATTTTTTCTTTTCCTGTATGACCATCGAGCTTATCGATTCTGATTCCTCGACTGGTTCGATTATGCCGGCTTTGAGCATCCAGTTGATTTCCTCTTTAAATTTTTGTTTATATATGGGGTTCAGTCTATATGGTTGTTGTCTAATCGGTTTTGCTTCAGGTATGAGAGGTATCTTCATCTCTCCCAGTTCTCTTTCTATACCCTTCATCTCTGTAAATGTAGTAGGAAACAAGTCATTGTATTCATGCAACAACTCTGTGATGCTTTCAACTGCTGTCTCATCCCAGTAGTATCCAATGTTGGCCATTTTGGGATGTTCAGTTGTTCCGATGTTAACTTGCTTTACCTTGATTGGTGCAAAAATAAATTCAGATTCTATGGGTGGTCCCTTCACATCTCTTTCACCTTCTACTTCTTCAATCTGAATGTCACGCAGGTCATCTTCATCTGGTGCTTCATTCTGTACATGGTAACATGACAGTAGTTCCTTGACTGTCTTCTTATTTTGCTACTTCTCTTAGGTAATAGGTTGTATTTCTGGTTCTTCAATGAATATGATTCCTCTGATCTGTTTTAGGGCTGCATCTATGTTGGGGTTCTCATGCTCGAACGAGAAAGTGATGGTAATTTTTTGTTGTAATGTCGTCCATGTTGTAGTTCCTTTGCGCAATTCCTGAGCTGTATACCAGTTCATTGGTATGCCCTCTAAAGCGTGAATGAAGTGGTGAGTCCATTCCTCTGGTGGTGTCATTTTCCATAGCATTTTTCACTCCTCCAAGTGTTTTGTTGGTGTCCCTAGTCTTTCATATCTTCGTTGTCTTCTTTTTTGTTGTTCTTCGTCGAACTTTATGCGCAGTAACCGCTTACATTGGTACCAATTTGTGATAATATCCTTGTGTGCACCCCACCATATTGCGGGCATGGCCTTGAGTGCTAAATCCAGTGCTAGTAGCCCATGGTTCTCTAATACTTTGTCTTCATATTGTGTCAAGAATGTTTCCAAATAATTTAGTCTGTGGAAACTAGGTGGTTCTTTGATTTTTATGCCTATCCACCGTATTGCGCAGTCTATTCTTGTGAATCTTCTCGTGGATACTTTGTGTAGTCTCTGCTTCCATTTTTCTAACCCGGTGTCTGAATCTATTGCACATGAAGTAATGTTGCACCAACTGAGTACCATATCTGTAGTTGGGTTTACATAATCCTCCTCGCGTGCGGTTTTTCTGTACAACTAGTTGATCTCCTATAAGTCCAGACAAGTGGGTTCTACGAACATCTCCCCTTCTGATGGATCTAGTGGTGCTATGACCCTATAATATCTGGATTCAAATGTCTTTCCTTGTCTTCAAGTTAATTATGGTCTGGTTGTCAAATGCCCAATCCAAATCGAGTAGTGTCAGGTACGGTGTTGTGCCATCTACTATTTCGATGACTTCAAAGTATTCTTTAGTGCACACTCCATCAATATCTACTATTACTCCTTTCAGACTCCCTATTGGTAGGACCTTATGTTGGTTTGCTAGTTTTAATTGGACATTTGACTATCCCAATCTTGTCTCTCCCATGCATTGCCAGGTTTTCTTGGGTATCACATTCACTTCAGATCCTAGGTCTAGTATGATGTCTCCCATATTGAAATCCCCAATGTTATCATTCAGTCTAAATTGTCTACTTGTTCTTCTTCTTGTGTGTATATGATTGATATTTTTTAGTTCTAGATTTTGTTATGTCTCACTGATACATTTCTCTAAGATGTTTTGCAATATTTTCACAGATGAAGGATCACTTAACATTTTTATTCATGATTGCAAAAATTATTTTATAGTACTTACTTGTCCCTTGGGTGGCGCTCCGTTGGTATGATCCAATGATGGCAACATTTTGTATTATGGGGCTTCATGGACTGGTTGCACAGTGGAAGTTGATGTTGTGTCCACCTTCTGAAATTCTTGAATGGCTTCCTTAAAAGTATCCTTTTCTTTGGGCACGTCGAACTTATTTATTGGTTCGATGTTCTTCTTTACCCAGTGATTATGTGAGAGTTCCTATCGGACTGCATCGTTTCCTGTCTTTGTTCCTCCACATGTGACTATATTGATGTTTTTTCCATCCTCCCTTGCTTCGGCTAAAATCCATTGAACTTTCTAGTTGTTTTGGTTCCTTTTTTCCTAGATCTTTACTAATAGTTTCATACATTCCTCTGTCTCATGATCCGATGCACAACTACACATACAAGTCGTTGGAAAAAGTGGGCATTCCTGTGCATAATGTTTGGGTTGCCGACAGTTGTGACATGTGACTGGTCCTCGGCCACATTCGAAACCTCCTCTAGCTTGTCCTCCTCCTCAATATCCTGCTAGGTCTGCTCTCAGCATGTTGTATTGTGGTGCTTGATTATAGTGTGTGGTATTATACTGGGGTTGTGCTGGGTTGTATTGCGGTTGTGTGTTATTGTATGGTTGTTGTGCAGTATTGTACTCTTTTTGCACAGTGTTTTATGGAGCTGGGGCTTGATTGAGTTGTGGAACTACTTTCCTACTCAGCGTTTCGGCCTATACCCTGTATCCGTCTGATGTTCTTTCCCACATCAGCTCCATATTTCTACAATCTTTGTTGTCGTGGCCCACTGACTTACAAAAGGTGCAATAAGAATTCTTTGGAACTATCTGGTACTTTTGCATCATCGTGCAGTGATAAGCGTCGTGACCCAGTTTCTTGCATATTTCGCACCATAATCCTCCCTATGGTAGTGGGTTTGGCATGCCTGTTTCCATATATTGTGCGAATGTTGGACATTCGTTCTTATGGTGATCAGGGGATCAAATTTTACTCAATTTTCAAAGTGCTCGGAATGCGACGAAAACAATTCCATTGCATCCATCTCGTCTTCCTGATTCCAGCGGTATATTTACTTTGTCAAATGGACATCGTATGGAGAAGATATCGTGATATGTTCATCAAGGCAAACAGGCAAAACATTTTATGCTAATTGTACCTGTCTGTACAGTACGTACAGTCTGACGTGGCAGGGCCATACAGACCATACGATGATGTCATGGCACACATTCATTGGTTGATGGTTATCGAATAAGGAGATGACATGTGTCATTGGTGGCCAATGATGTGAGGACACGTGGCCCAATCCATTGGCACCACATGTCACTCGTTGACTGGTTTATATGGTTATATGTAAAATGGTATGGGGATTCTGCGGGGTTCGACCCCCAGACCTTCCCCACTGTACTACGTACCAACAAACTTCTACTAACCAACATTCCAAATTTTGTTCCTTGATTATTATGTCAACGCGCATATATTTAAAGTCGCTTCTTGTTGGGATGGAAAGGGGGGTCGGGCCGGGGCTTAGCCCCGACCCGTGGTCTCATTGCATATGACCACCATATATTATATGGTGCATGTGGTAACGGTTGGTGCGTGAGGTTTATAACCCATAGCCCACGGTTTATATGTGTTGCGCCATGTGCCCAAGACCTGGAGCGGAAGTTACACAGTTTTAAAATGGCGTTAACCACCATTTGATAAGTGCGAGGTCATATGCTCTCATATGCCCAGGTGCCGAGGCGGTTAGGGGCTGGCATGCCCTTAACCATCCTACAGTTTGCACCATTGGTGTGGTTGCACCTGGTGTTGGGTTTTTACGCTTAAAAGAGCGTGTNCATCTACATGCACATGGAATGTCTTTCCCCAGTCTGGAAATACTAATATCGATGCAGTGACCATCTTTTCCTTCAGAGTATCCAAACCATGTTGACACTCGTCATTCCATTGGTACTTTGTATCCTTATTTAACAGTTTCTCCATTGGTGTTGTGATATGCGCATATCCTTTGATAAATTTCCTATAGTATCATGTGTGTCTTAACGTCGCTCGTAGCTGATGGACTATTTTTGGTGCTGGTAAATTAACAATGACTGCGATATTTGTCAGATCGACCAATAGCCCTTGTTTGCATACTATATGGCCCAGTAGTATCCCAAACGGTGTTCCAAATATACATTTCTTTATGTTTAGTGATATCTAACACTATCTACATCGTACTAGAATCAAGCATAAAACTTCCACATGGTTTTTCAATAGACTATATATTTTCCAGTCATCCTGGTAGAATTTGAGAAATTGATGAATGAATTATTTAAATGCTACGATAACCACTCTAGAGAATATTGTTGGTGCATTATTTAGTCCAAATGGCATGAATGTATATTGGTAAGATCCCCATTCTGTCCCGAACGTGGTCTTGTATCTTTCCTCCTGTGCTATCTTAATCTGATGGTAGCCTGAGAATCCATCAGTGAATGAGTAAGCTTCGTGTCGCCCCACATTCTCTAACACTTCATTCGTGAACGGTGTAGGGAATGGGTCATGTAGACATGCATCATTAAACTTCCTCAAGTAAACGCATATTCTAATCTCTCTTAATTTTTTCTTTTCCTGTATGACCATCGAGCTTATCGATTCTGATTCCTCGACTGGTTCGATTATGCCGGCTTTGAGCATCCAGTTGATTTCCTCTTTAAATTTTTGTTTATATATGGGGTTCAGTCTATATGGTTGTTGTCTAATCGGTTTTGCTTCAGGTATGAGAGGTATCTTCATCTCTCCCAGTTCTCTTTCTATACCCTTCATCTCTGTAAATGTAGTAGGAAACAAGTCATTGTATTCATGCAACAACTCTGTGATGCTTTCAACTGCTGTCTCATCCCAGTAGTATCCAATGTTGGCCATTTTGGGATGTTCAGTTGTTCCGATGTTAACTTGCTTTACCTTGATTGGTGCAAAAATAAATTCAGATTCTATGGGTGGTCCCTTCACATCTCTTTCACCTTCTACTTCTTCAATCTGAATGTCACGCAGGTCATCTTCATCTGGTGCTTCATTCTGTACATGGTAACATGACAGTAGTTCCTTGACTGTCTTCTTATTTTGCTACTTCTCTTAGGTAATAGGTTGTATTTCTGGTTCTTCAATGAATATGATTCCTCTGATCTGTTTTAGGGCTGCATCTATGTTGGGGTTCTCATGCTCGAACGAGAAAGTGATGGTAATTTTTTGTTGTAATGTCGTCCATGTTGTAGTTCCTTTGCGCAATTCCTGAGCTGTATACCAGTTCATTGGTATGCCCTCTAAAGCGTGAATGAAGTGGTGAGTCCATTCCTCTGGTGGTGTCATTTTCCATAGCATTTTTCACTCCTCCAAGTGTTTTGTTGGTGTCCCTAGTCTTTCATATCTTCGTTGTCTTCTTTTTTGTTGTTCTTCGTCGAACTTTATGCGCAGTAACCGCTTACATTGGTACCAATTTGTGATAATATCCTTGTGTGCACCCCACCATATTGCGGGCATGGCCTTGAGTGCTAAATCCAGTGCTAGTAGCCCATGGTTCTCTAATACTTTGTCTTCATATTGTGTCAAGAATGTTTCCAAATAATTTAGTCTGTGGAAACTAGGTGGTTCTTTGATTTTTATGCCTATCCACCGTATTGCGCAGTCTATTCTTGTGAATCTTCTCGTGGATACTTTGTGTAGTCTCTGCTTCCATTTTTCTAACCCGGTGTCTGAATCTATTGCACATGAAGTAATGTTGCACCAACTGAGTACCATATCTGTAGTTGGGTTTACATAATCCTCCTCGCGTGCGGTTTTTCTGTACAACTAGTTGATCTCCTATAAGTCCAGACAAGTGGGTTCTACGAACATCTCCCCTTCTGATGGATCTAGTGGTGCTATGACCCTATAATATCTGGATTCAAATGTCTTTCCTTGTCTTCAAGTTAATTATGGTCTGGTTGTCAAATGCCCAATCCAAATCGAGTAGTGTCAGGTACGGTGTTGTGCCATCTACTATTTCGATGACTTCAAAGTATTCTTTAGTGCACACTCCATCAATATCTACTATTACTCCTTTCAGACTCCCTATTGGTAGGACCTTATGTTGGTTTGCTAGTTTTAATTGGACATTTGACTATCCCAATCTTGTCTCTCCCATGCATTGCCAGGTTTTCTTGGGTATCACATTCACTTCAGATCCTAGGTCTAGTATGATGTCTCCCATATTGAAATCCCCAATGTTATCATTCAGTCTAAATTGTCTACTTGTTCTTCTTCTTGTGTGTATATGATTGATATTTTTTAGTTCTAGATTTTGTTATGTCTCACTGATACATTTCTCTAAGATGTTTTGCAATATTTTCACAGATGAAGGATCACTTAACATTTTTATTCATGATTGCAAAAATTATTTTATAGTACTTACTTGTCCCTTGGGTGGCGCTCCGTTGGTATGATCCAATGATGGCAACATTTTGTATTATGGGGCTTCATGGACTGGTTGCACAGTGGAAGTTGATGTTGTGTCCACCTTCTGAAATTCTTGAATGGCTTCCTTAAAAGTATCCTTTTCTTTGGGCACGTCGAACTTATTTCTTGGTTCGGTGTTCTTCTTTACCCAGTGATTATGTGCGAGTTCCTGTCGGACTGCATCGTTTCCTGTCTTTGTTCCTCCACATGTGACTATATTGATGTTTTTTGCATCCTCCCTTGCTTCGGCTAAAATCCATTGAACATTCTAGTTGTTTTGGTTCCTCTTTTCCTAGATCTTTACTAATAGTGTCATACATTCCTCTGTCTCATGATCCGATGCACAAAAACACATACAAGTCGTTGGCAGAAGTGGGCATTCATGTGCATAATGTCTGGGTTGCCGACAGTTGTGACATGTGACTGGTCCTCTGCCACATTCGAAACCTCCTCTAGCTTGTCCTCCTCCTCGATAGCCTGCTAGGTCTGCTCTCAGCATGTTGTATTGTGGTGCTTGATTATAGTGTGTGGTATTATACTGGGGTTGCACTGGGTTGTATTGCGGTTGTGTGTTATTGTATGGTTGTTGTGCAGTATTGTACTCTTTTTGCACAGTGTTTTATGGAGCTGGAGCTTGATTGAGTTGTGGAACTACTTTCCTACTCATCATTTCGGCCTATACCCTGTATCCGTCTGATGTTCTTTCCCACATCAGCTCCATAGTTCTACAATCTTTGTTGTCGTGGCCCACTGACTTACAAAAGGTGCAATAAGAATTCTTTGGAACTATCTGGTACTTCTGCATCATCGTGCAGTGATAAGAGTCATGACCCAGTTTCTTGCATATTTTGCACCATAATCCTCCCTATGGTAGTGGGTTTGGCATGCCTGTTTCCATATATTGCGCGAATGTTGGACATTCATTCTTATGTTGATCAGGGGATCAAATTTTGCTCAATTTTCAAAGTGCTCGAAATGCGATGAAAACAGTTCCATTGTGTCCATCTCGTCTTCCTGATTCCAGCGGTATATTTACTTTGTCAAATGGACGTCGTATGGAGAAGATATCGTGATATGTTCGTCAAGGCAAACAGGCAAAACATTTTATGCTAATTGTACCTGTTTGTATAGTATGTATGGTCTGACGTGGCAGGGCCATACAGACCATACGATGATGCCATGGCATGCATTCATTGGTTGATGGTTGTCGAATAAGGAGATGACGCGTGTCATTGGTGGCCAATGATGTGAGGACACGTGGCCCAATCCATTGGCACCACGTGTCACTCGTTGACTGGTTTATATGGTTAGATGTAAAATGGTATGGGGAGTCCGTGGGGTTCAACCCCCAGACCTCCCCCACTGTACTACATACCAACAAACCTCTGCTAACCAACATTCCAAATTTTGTTCCTTGATTATTATGTCAACGTGCATATATTTAAAGTCGTTTCTTGTTTGAATGGAAAGGGGGGTCGAGCCGGGGCTTAGCCCCGACCCGTGGTCTCATTTCATATGACCACCATATATTATATGGTGGACGTGGTAATGGTTGGCGCATGAGGTTTATAACCCATAGCCCACGGTTTATATGTGTTGCGCCATGTGCCCAAGACCTGGAGCGGAAGTTACACAGTTTTAAAATTACGTTAACCACCATTTGATAAGTGCAAGGTCATATGCTCTCATATGCCCAGGTGCCGAGGCGGTTAGGGGCTGGCATGCCCTTAACCGTCCTACATTTTGCACCATTGGTGCGGTTGCACCTGGTGCTGGGTTTTTACGCTTAAAAGAGCGTGTGAGCCAGGTTCATTCAAGGAGGGTGCGAATTGTAGAACTAGAGACAGCAAGCTTGAAGAGGGAGACTTACAGGAGGCCTAACTTCTTCATTTTTCGACCGATTAAGGTGTCGAAAGAGCCCAGACAGGGGTTTTGGGATGTTGGGAAGCCATTGGAGCAGTCGGTTTGTCAGTTTGAGCATTGTAAGACATGTTTTTGAGCACTTTTTGAGAAATTAATAATAAT
>JZKD02S2267369.1:10132-35722 GCA_000966675.3 Picea glauca | reverse complement strand
ATATGGAGTGCTTGTATGGCTAGTGATGATGACTTCATATTGAATAACGATGTCAAGCACACATTGAGATGAGGAGATGATTGGCAGGTGATGTAAGGAAGAAATAGTGAAATAGTAATCTTTGAGCTGAAAATAAACCACAAGTGTAAAAAATTGACATTCTTAAATTTGATTGATTAGGGAAAATTGGGCCATGGGCATGGATTAGTAACCCTGATATTTCAACATGTGTCCGATGGGTAGTTTGGAAAAAGTTCTGTTTGCATCACTACACTTGGAGGGACCAAGTTCCAACATATGATTTGCGGCATCACCATGGTTTAGATGTCCAAGATAGTCTTCAGGATGAGTTCCTTCATTGGTATGATTTTTCCTTTCTTTTCTTCGATGTGTTTCACTGGAAAATTAGAGATGATTGCTATATAAACCTTAAAAGGTGCATGAGTCCGTTGATTATTACAGTGATATATTTAGAAGACTGCCCATGTTGGTCAGCGGTATTCCAAATTCTAGACAAACCTACATGTTTGTGGATGGTTTGAATGATGAACTAGAAGGATATGTTGAGGCTTTTAAGTAGAATGGCTTTGGATGATGTTATTTGACAACTTAAAGCATATGAAAAATCGATGAGGAATAAGCCGAATTATACACCCCGTAGAAATCAATTTAATATGAATAGGACAACACTTAATGTTGATACAAGGAGGCCATGTAATGTTTTGGTTGAGAGTGCTAATAAAATGGCTTGGGAAGAATAAAGAAAGTAGGTCCATTGCTTCTTATGTAAGGAAAAGTGGATTATAGGGAATAAGTGTGGATTCTAGGGGACATGTGCATGGGAAGGGATAAACCCCTATGGTTGAGATGTTGGTTGAGTTGGAGAACAATGATTATGAACATGTACAAGTTGATATGGTCTTTCCACCTTTAGAGGACATACAAACATAAGAGTCAATCAATTAAACATAGCGTTTTTCATTACAAACATAGTATCTTTCATTACAATTTGAGGTATATCTTCACAACCTCCTTTGAAAGTGGAAGGGCGTATTAAAACATGGCAAGCCATAGTGTTGGTTGATTTGTGTAGCACGCATAATTTTATTTGATTTTAAATTTTGTAAATAGGACTAGTATAACTTGTCAAGTGTACGCTATGGATGTGAACTTTAGGACGAGATCTTATTTAATGGCAGTTGATTTTTATTGATTACCTTTGGGTGGTGCCGATGTGATGTTGGGCATAGAATGTGTATATAGACTTGGTGAAATATGTATGGAATTTAAAGTGCCGTATTTGAAATTGATGTAGGACGGTGAAGAAGATGAAATTTGAGGTTTCTAGGCCACCTAAGTGCTCTATTATCATTGCATATGATGCAAAAGCAAATCAAACGAGCTACTACACGTTATGTAATCCACTACCACATAGAAAAGCTTGCATCCTTTGACCAACATGTTAAAACAAACATATATCCACCCAATACAATGATTACAACAATATCAAGTGGTGTTTGGTGACCTTCCTAAGGGTCTTCCCCTTAATAGGGGTTAAGAGCATATCATAGGGTTGGTGGGTATAAAACTTGTCGTGATTACCCTTTAGTGACACTCCAAGTTGTATAAAGATGAGATAGAAAAGGTTGCATAAGAACTACTTGACATGGGATACATTATGCCAAGAAAGAGCCATTTTATTGAACCAATGGTATTGGTTAGGAAGAAAGACAGTGCTTTTCACATATGTATTGATTATCATGCCTTCAATGAGAAGATTACAAAAAATCCATTCCTTATTCCTAGAGTGGATGCATTGATTGATAAGTTGTAAGAAACAACTATCTTCTCCAATACTGAATTGAGATCCAATTAGTTCAAAATGAGATTAGAGGATACTAGAAGATGTGGCATTTGGGGTTCACCATGGACACTATAAATTTTTTGTCACGCTTGGGAGTATGTGGGAGTATGTTGCAATTTTCCTGGTGTTGCAAAAGAAATCTAGACCAGGTGGCTACCCTTTGATCCTTGGTAGAACTTGGTTGGCAATAGTGGATGTTTGCATCAGTTGCAGATTTGGGGACATGATTATCATTCATGGATAATCTCTTAAGAAACTCACGTTATACCCTCTAGCTAAACCTTTTCTAGATGTCGAGGAGCCACTTTGGGTTGATCTAGAGGAAGGTGATGCACTCTTTGGATTTGCTACTCAACCCATTCTCGCATTGATAAAGCTTTGACATTAAAAGATTTAGATGGGGATTACTACCCTTTTCAATTTCATGCAAAATCTTTACCCTCAAGAAATCCAAATTTTGGAATGGCCTGAAGAGTTTGATGAGAAGGATCTTATTGATGAAATCTTGATCAAAGCTATAATCCCAAGACATGAATATGCAAATGCAAGTGGCTTGCCTAACACTACATTCTTAGAAGATGTTTTCACCATTGAACTATCCAAACCAATGGTCCAACAATGGAGATTCTTCTAGGTAAAACGTTAAGCCTCAACAACCAATTGAGTTCCCTTCAGCAATGAGAACTAATGAATTTAATTCAAATCCATAACACAACCTTTGCTTGGGAATACCGGGATATGAAGGGAATTGACCCCAACGTTTGCAAACAACATATCAATATCACAAACAACTTGCACCTAATTCAACAACCTCAATGTTGAATTAATCATGTCCTTAAAGATATTGTTAAAACATAGTTGTAGACACTGCTAAAGTTGGTTTCATTTATCTAATTTCAGATAGTGACTGGGTCTCCCCATTAGTCATTGTCCTTAAAAAATGAGGAAACTAGCGAGTGTGCATACTACTAGGGGCTCAACAAGGCTTACCAGAAGGATGACTTTCCCTTACCTTTTATTGACCAAGTATCGGATGCCTTATCTGGGAATAAATACTTTCCTTCCTTGATGGTTTTCATGGCTTCAACTAGTCCAAATTGCTTTGGAGGACCATGATAAGACTACCTTCACTTACCCATGCAATACCTTAGGCTATAGGGTTCTTTCTTTTGGCTTATGTAATTCCCTTGCCACATTCCAAAGAGTTGTCCTTAACATATTTTTAGATTTGGTTCATGATTGTGTAAAGTCTACATGGATGACTTTACAATGTATGGTAATTCTTCCAAAGAATCACCAAATAATCTGAAAAATGTGTTGCAGTGTTAGGATATGAATCTATCCCTTAGTAATGAAAAATGTTTTGTGTTGATGAATGGAGGTACAGTATTAGGACATCACATCTTAGCTTCGAGCATTGAAGTTGATCTTGCCAAAATTTATGTTACCCCAAAATTACCTATCCCTCAGAAGCAACATGATAACCATAGTTTTTTTGGGCATGTTAGTTATTATAGAAAGTTCATTTATGATTTTAGCAAAATAGCAACACCTCTATTTGTACTGCTTACTAAGGACGTTGACTTTTTATGGGCTACAGAATGCCAAAAAGCCTTTGATATCTCAAAAGAAAAATTGATCTCAACCCTATACTAAAAGGTTCTAATTGGGATTTTTCTTTTCATGTCCACATTGATGCTTTAGAAAACGCTTTGGGTGGTGTTTTAGGACAACAAGAGGTTGCTAAAAAAATATGCCATTTATTACATCAACAAAAACATTTTTGGAATTGAGCTAAACTATATTGTTGTTGAGAAGGAATTTCTTGTAGTAATATATGACATCAACAAGTTCTGACACTACATCATTAGATATCCTATCTTTGTTCATATAGACCATTATGTTATTAGGTATGTTATGAATGAACCTATTGTTAGTGGTTGAATTGTTAGGGGGTTTCTTTTATTACAAGAATTTGATTTGATTATACTTGACAATCCTGGCCAAGAAAATGTGGTTGTCGACTTATCGTTTTGGTTAGAAAATAACTTGGAAGAAGGCCTTGTGGCTAACACTTTTATTGATGAGCATTTGTTTGTTATGTCCTTACAAACCCCTTGGTTTGTTGACATTACAAACTATTTCACCAATGAAAAGTTTCCTCGACACTTCTCTCATAAAGAACATTGTGGATTCATCAGGAAAAGTGCTTCATACAATCAGGTTTAGGGGTTTTGTTCATTATGGACCTTGATCATGTACTTTTCCATTACATGTTCAAGGATGGTGTTTAAGAAGTGCTTCATGCATGTTGTGATGAACCAAATGGAGGTCATTTTGTTACCAAGTGGCCTACTCTTTAAATTCTGCATGCAGAGTATTATTGACCAACTCTTCACAAATACGCTTGGTAATATGTCAACATATGTGATGGATGCCAACGAATGGGTAGGGCTACTCAAGCTGATGAAATACCTATGAAACCCCAAGTTTCCTTGGAACCATTTGACAAATGGAGCTTGGATTTCATTGGACCAATTAATCCACCTTCAAATTAGCAACACTTTATCTTGGTTTGCATTGATTATCTTACAAAATGGGTGGAGGTAAAGGCGATGCCGAATGCCAAAGAAGACAAGGTACATGAGTTTTTATATGGAAATATATTCACTAGATTTGGCGTTCCACAAGAAATAGTGACAGATCAAGGTCCCTAATTCACTTCATAGCTAATCCAAAGTCCAACCTATTAACATAAAGTTTGTCATAGGAAATCTACCCCCTATCAGCCATAGACGAATGGACAAGTTGAGGTCACTAAAAGAGATCTTGAAAACATTCTAATTAACACTGTTCAAATTCAAAACATGGGATTGGGCTAATAAGTTTGTTGAAGTAGTTTCTGCCTACAACACAACTTGGAAAATCACCATTGGCTTTACTCCTTATGAGCTTGTGTATGGAAAATTTGTTTTGTTTCCCATAGAATTTGAAATCAAAACTCTTCTAACAACATTGAAATTAGGACTTGACCTTTCTGTGCCACAAAAAGAGAGGGTTCACCAGCTTAATTCCTTAGATGAGATTTGACAACAAGCATTGTTTCATATAGAAGTAGTTCAACACCAATGAATTTTTTGACATGATCACTTCATCAAGGCCAAGCAATACCAAGTGGGAGATTGGGCACTACTTTACAACTCAAGATTCAAGGGTTTTAAAGGAAAACTTCAAACTAGATGGTTGGGTCCTTATGAGATTGATACACTCTTCAACTATGGTTTTGTTCAAATATGTAATATTAATGAAGAAAGGACTCCACTTTTCATTAATGGCCATAAAATGAAGCTTTACAAAAAGCCATTGACCAAGGAGGAATTTGTGTTTGCTCTACAAGGTCACGCATAGTGTTTTAAGTGTGATTAAGGGCATTGGTTCCCTCAACATAGAGTAATACTTCTGTGGTGACCATATCACAAAATGTAATAATGATAATAATTGTTATGATGAAAACCCTATTTGGGCATCATAAGATAAAAGAGTTCTTGAAAACCAAGTTGTTGGCAAGTCCTCCTTTGACAAATAATAACAATAATTTTATGTGATGAAAACCCCTTCAAAGGAATAATGGGATGATGAATAACTTGAAAACCAACTTGTTGGAAAATTCATCACTGTGAGAAAGGAAAAAAAATGAGACTTGAATAACATAAGCATCAATATCTTATCTTCCAAGTTATTGTTCGGCCTTCAACAACACTTCCAATTTTTTGTTAAAATTAAATACTATTGTTTATATAGATACTCTAGAATCTTCAAACATCTAAGGTGGTTGCACAATATTCTTTCTCCAGTTGTTGCTACTTTAGAACTATCCTATGCTTCATAATGTTTCTCTATAATTCCATCTATTGCTTTCACCAACTTCAATATCGATAAGGTTCTCATCAATAGGGGAATGTTGGATTGACCAAGCATGAGTCTGCAGACACAGATATTGTCTGCCACAATCTTGCAGTGTTGCATATCTTTGAGCAAGAAGGATGGATGTCGTTTTTCAATTGACTTTGGGGGCACAACAATGCAATTGCTCTGAATTTTTTCTAGCATCGTGGTGGCAATGTTGCCACAGTTCATGGATTAGTTGGTGAGGTCATCGAAGAATCTATCTTTGATGGGACAAGCCTCTCATCGGCAGAGGAATGTTAGTTCAAGAGCAATACATAAACTCACAAAGATAAGAAGAACTTCTTGCAAGTTAGTGGAACAATGGTGGATACATGAAAAGGGTTGAAATGAGATACATTGCCAAGACTGTGGGTTAAGGTTGCCTTGCATGTCATTTGATATCTCACTTGTGAAGGAAAACACAACATTGTGCTTGCTTACTATTTCAAGCTGTTGGAACACTTAAGATACCAATGGCTCATTATCATTTCGTTCTTCCTATTACAATCAATGTAGACCATGTTTACATTGGTTTAGTTTGATCAACTAGATGCCTTGGCACATCATGGATTAATCAAGCTCTTGATTTTAGACATCTTATGAAAGAAGCAATCGTATTTGACTTGGGAATGGTTCATCGAGATCCAAGTAGAAGGGGCTTCAAAAGCTTGAGTGCATGAACTAGAAAGAAATGTTGTGGAGGTTGTAGAGTTTGTACTTGAATTTGCAAAATATACTATTGCTACTCTTGCAGAACCTACTACTCCTACAAAGCCAACAACTCTTACTACAAAAGTAATCTAACCCATTTACAAAATCCAACTATAACACACAACAAAGAAGTAAATAAAGGGTTTCCTATCCTACTAGGGAACCAAAATTAAAAATTCCTAAAGTTACTGAATAGGGTTCTTCAACGCATATTCCAGAACCCATAGACAATAAGGATTCCCCCGAGCTAGAGTAGTTTGTTACCCCACTAGGGTTTAGGGTTTGCATTGTTGAGGAGAAAGAAGACACAAAAATCTATCGTATTGAATGGGTACACCTTGTGCATATGAGGAGGTCAAGATCAAAGAGTTTGAAAAAGATCATTCCACAACTTGCACCAATTGTTGGGATTGAAGAATTGATGAAGCTATTGTATATCACCCATGCTAAAGATGCAAAGTGGAAAACAATTGTTGAAGCATGAGGAGAGGACATTATCTCTGTTTAGGAGCATCCATAGGTAGTGAATTTATTCACTAAGAAATTTGTTGTTGCTTATCTAGAATATTCTCATAGCTTAGATTCATTAATGAATAAGCACACTAGCTTAAAAACTGAAATAGTTAGGTGGTTGGAAGAAACTAAGGAAAATGTTGACAAAGTGGTAAAATTGACAGCCATGTGTGGCCAAATTATTGAGTATGTTGATGAGATGTTAGCTTGCAGACCCTAAGCTAGGGTATATGCTTTGTATCTTAAGGAGCAATGGACCTATAAGCTTATAATTGAGAGATGTGTTTCCTATTAGATTTTCGACATTCAAAATCCTTGGAAATTTTTTGAGGCTTACTTTGACAACTCCCTGGAACAAAAAAACGTAATATATGAACTTTATTTGCACAACTACATATTTCCACAAGCACTGAGATGGTCTCCAAATCCCTATGTTGCTGACATACAGTTGAGGGCCTTCATCTCCTAGTTATTGAATGAGTAGACCATATTTGAGAAAATGAAGAAATACAATCCTGATGAGATGGAGGATGGGCTAAGGATTGAGGGTGAAGGTGTCAAATTCATTGAAATTGGGATGAATCATGTATGTACCATAATAGAACCTATATCATTCTTGATGTTAGATATGAGGCCACTAGAAGTAGCCTTATTCTATTGCACACTGATAAAAACTTCTCGGGATGAGTTGCTACAAAATGTTGAAACTAGATGGATGGAACTTCCTAAGAGGTCACAAAGATGAGAGCCTCATTTTCTTTAGGGATGAATTATACATTGAAGGACCATGTCACATTACATTTAACTAGATAGGGTTGATATTTAAGTTTCCACTATTATTGCATCCTATTCCTTATTATAAAGTGTCTGGAGAGCCTAATATTGTTACTAAAAGGACAAGGTGGAGATAAAAAAAAAAATAGGCTATCACCCAAAAGAGGCCATGACCCACTTTGTTTCATATGACTTCATAGATGAATGCTTGATAGCACAAAGAGCTATTGAAATGGATATAGGGCAACAAAGTTAGCTAGTACCTCTCATTGTTGGCGGAAGTAGTACTCAACAACTTTATTCAGACTCAGATTCAGATGTAGAATAAGCTAGGCTAGAGATAGAGAGAAAAGAAATAGAGGTAGAAGTAAAAATAGAAACAGAGGAAAAAGAAATAGATGAAAAAAGTAAAAACATAGACAAAGGAAAAAGAAGAAGAAGAAGCAAGGAGAGAGATAGACGTAAAGGCAGAGCTAAGAAATGCAACCATAGTTGAAGAACCACAATCAACTTATACCATGACTAATGAAGGGAGTATTCCATAACATAGGGGATAGTCAAAGGAAGCCAATTAATGGTCCTACTCTTTCCCTTCTTTTTGTTGCACAGGGAGAGTGCAACCTTTCAGTTGGGGGGCATGATGGGCCCCAAAATTGGCCTATTTTGCTAATATTTTATGGCTAGTCGCCCCCTCTAAACTTTCAATATTACCACCTTTAAATTCAATATCCATTGAACTAACCAAATTTTGTAGTCATTAACAATTCATTGATTAATTACTTGGAAATGATTATTTTGACAACTTTATGAGATTTTTTATTGAAGTGTCTGAGTTTTCATGTATGTTGATGAATGTGTGTTAATAATAGGTTTGTGAATGATTTATGAACACTATTCTAATCACTATGAAGTGTATGTTTTCCATAGAATGAACATTTTCTTACTTCATCGTCATCAAATGTCTTTCACCTACTCTTATATGCATTTTTTTCCAGATCTAAACCAAAAGGGGTGAATAGGATGCAAAGGCCTTATGATTCTATAGCCCATGATACACTCATAAAATCGGTGAAAAAATTATACATGTGGTAGCAGTGCAACAAAGAACATGGTGCACATATTTGATCTATTACCTTAGCTCGACCAAGAAGAATAATAGGCCCGTGAATATGTTCTTTCAACAATTCTCCAACCCAATCAAGGAAGAAGATGGACCTACAATCTACAGTTGCCCATCAATTCCACTGATCAAAGAGGAAGACCGACCTACGAATCCCCTATAGCGACCCATCGATTTAGCGAATGAAGGAGGATAATGTGCCATGAATTAAATTCCTTCGCAACCCACCAAAATGACAGACATTTGGTGAGAGAAAATTATCGATTCTTGGGGGAAGGTTATTTGGGTTGAACCATTGAAATCCCTAGTAGCCTTTTGGTGTCCAATGACTCATTATTATAAATACACTTGGTTTCCAAGGACTCATATTATAAGTACACTCACATATAGCTTAATTTAGGGTAGATTATATATCTTTCAAAGTTATGGTTAGAGATAGAACCTGTAGATTAGAAGTATCAATTAAAGTACCTTGTCATTGATGAATGAAATTGCCATTTTCTTAGTTGAGTTAAAGTATACTACAGGGGTTCATGAGTATTCTTCAAGTCAAGTCCCACTTGAAGAGGGTTAGTTAGTGAACACAACTCTTTGTGTATAATTTGCATTTGCATTTCTATTATGTAGCAATTTGTTCAATGTTTTGTGTTCTATGGATAGTTGAAGAATTGTGTTGTGTTTCATTTTAATAATTTTTTGCTTATTTGTTTTGTTAAAGATTTTTTCACTAACATTCCATCACGAGATGACTAGTGGAAGGATTGTTGAGATGTGAGTGTGCTCTAGAAGTTAACCTTATTTTAAGTAGCATTCAATGTATTTTCCTCAACAATTAGTTTTCTTTCCTACAACATTTCATTACTATTTTAGTGATTCTTTACTTTCAAGCCTGAAATGTGAAGGGTTTTGTAGCTTTGAGCTTGAAGAGCCAAAGGGCCTATGCCTTGGATGACTCATGCTCTAGAACAACTAAACCCTTGTTAGGATAGGCTAGTTACAATAATTGCATCTAATAACATTTAGTTTGTAGTACTTAAATTAACAATATGAAATTAGTTCAATAGCATTATAAACCTTGAGGTACATAAACAATGCATCTTACTTCACAAGCTTATGCTCGCTGGTTGATAATTTAAGTATAAGTTAGGGGATTCGGTAGCTCATAAATTTTTGTGATTAATTGGCTCAACAAGTAGCTAGGTTTGTATTAATATCACTACTTCTTTTCCCTTGATGCAACAACTTATGCATTGCTCTAACCTAGAATGCTTTTACTATTAAATCTCTTTTGTGTTTGCCTTTGCATCAACCTTTCACCCAACTGACATTATAATAAAATCAATGATGTGGGGTGGAGACCCTTCCCTTCCCTTCTTTTTGGAAAACAAGCTCTAAAGTTCTTTTCAACTTTATTGAGATCTCCAAAAAAAATTTATAAATTTAAAATTTTAAGTATATATCCCTTATTAAAATCATAAGTCAAAATTTTAGAAAAAGATGTTAAATTTTTTATTTAACTCCACCCTCTAATTACCTTCTCTCTAATATCTAAGGGAATTTTGACTCATTGGGATCATTCTCCATTTATGATTGGCACATTTACAAGTATGTATAGTACTCGGTTGTTACTCATTTGACAGGTTGAAAACCTACTTCTAAGCTCTAAGGGAAATTTGACTCATTGGGATCATTCTCCATTTGTAATTGGCACATTTACAAGTATATACAGTACTTGGTTGTTACTCATTTGACAAGTTGAAAACCTACTTCAAAGTTCTTGATGATTTTGTTTACCTAATTTAGTTGTCCTTCTAGGACCATGAAGGATCCTTATTTTGTTCAATAAGAAGTTAATTATTACCTTCGAATAACCCAAAAAATAATATGCTTAAAATTCAATGCCTACCCTAACAATAATAGCTCTCGCGAAGCCCCCCATATCTCTTTTGTTATTGGTGTTTGTAACCATATATTTAATGTACATGACTAGGAATGCTTGACCTTTTTCTCTGAGTACCCCTCATGTGCTTTCTTTTATGGGATTAACTTTAGCTTCTTAATCGAACCTTGGGTGGTGCCCATGTTTGTTAGGGGTCTCTATATTGCCTCATAGGTTGTCCATTATGTTGATTTTTCATAAGAGATGATATGTATATATTCTAATTGAATTATTACAATGATGAGTGTTTCATATATATAGAACATATGGTGAACCTCCATGAAAGGATGTGTCCCTTTGATAATAAATAACTACTTATTTATTATATATATTTATACTAAACAACTTTTCACTTTTTACTTCACATTATGAATACCGACCATAGTTACAATTTCAACACTCCCTCTTAACTAGGGATGTATTCATAACATCTACAACATTCGGGAGATGTCTTCCCGATGTTGTCCAAACATCAACATTCCCTCTCGATGAGGGATACATTCTTCATCATGTCATGCTTGTCTCAGAAGTATACTAACTTCTTCCTAGATTCATGACACATGTTTTTCAGTTTTGGGATATGTCTCTCTCCCACCTGTACTGAGGGGAAACTCCCTTTGCATATTTCCCTCTGAGACAAAACTCAAATCACCATGACTAGGAAAAATACCACACCAGGGTCGTTCACCATAGGTACACTCCTGTGAGTGAATGTTATCTCGGTGATAACTGACACGTGGAAAGCACCTCAAGCACCTCGAGTCCATATTATTCCTTGTCATGATCAAGGAAGGACTACACATGGGCCCATTTACCACAAGTACACCTTTGTGATAAATGTATCCTATCTACCTTAGTATGCAGCCCAATCTAGGAGAAGGTATGCGTGATGCTTACTCGGGACATTCACCACAGATACACCCTTGTGGGCGAATGTCTTCCCGATGTTTCCACACACTAGAGGAACACTAGCACATCGAGTATTATGTTCTTTGAAGACTACGCTTGGGCCATTCACCATTGGTCAAATCACCATGACCAATCCTAGGAGAATGTATGCTCGATGCTGAAACATCAACATCAACATCATCAACTGCCACAACCTGGTTAGTATCCTGACACGTGGAACATCATACAACATCAACTATCTGATCCACAATCTATCTGAGTAATCTGGGCATGATATTGCAGGTATCAAGTGTTGTAAACTCAGCTAAGTTTTCTTAGGCTACAAGGACCATTCTTCTTAACCTAATCACTAACTGTGACACAAGAAGAATGCCCGTCCTATATCTCCCCACTCTGGTCACTACTGTGAACTCAAGGAGAAGGACCAATCTTCCCACTCTAGACACTATTGTGAACTCAGGAAGAGTGCATGCCCTGTACCATTCTCCTCACTTTGGTAACTACTATGAACTCATGGATAAGGACCATTCTTCCCACTCTGGTCACTACTTGTGAACTCAGGAAGAATGTTCATCCTGGACCACTCTCTCCACTCTAGTCACTACCTGTGAACTCAGGGAGAATATTTGTCCATGGTACAAACCTGGACCATTCTCTCCACTGTATCATTTCTAATCCGTACTAGCATGATGTGAATGCATCATATCTAAGTTGTACTAGCATGATGTGGAGTATCATCTACATCATCTCTAAGCCATACTAACATAATGTGAATGCATCATATCTAAGCTGTATTGGCATGATGTAGATCAATGCCTCTGCATCATCTCTAAGTCATACTAGCATGGTGTCAATGCACCATCTCTAAGTTGTACTAGCATGATGTGAGTCATCTACATCATCTCTAAGTTGTACTAGCATGATGTTACTGCATCATATCTAAGTTGTACTAACATGCTGCAACTCAGACATATGCATCATCTCTAAGCTGTACTAACATGATGTTAATGTATCATATCTAAGTTGTACTAGCGTGATGCATCTCAAGACATATGTATCATATCTAAGCTGTACTAGCATGATGCTGAAGCATCATATCTAAGTTGTACTAGCATGATACAGATCAACACTCCCTCTCAACCAAGGGAGCAATCTCCACAAGTCCCAACTTGCCCTTGAAGTACACAAACTTCCCTTTGGACAAGTGCTTCATCAAAATATATGCTATCTGCTAATCGGTGGAGATATACTGAAGTTTTAATTTTCCCTTATGGACTCTATCACGGATGTAATAATACTTGATCTCAATGTGCTTCGACCTGTCATGGACCACCGAGTTCTCTGAAAGCTTCACACAACTTTGATTGTCATAGAATATCACGGTCGAATCCAACACCTCATCAAATAGTTCAGAAATCAACTTACTGAGCCATATTGCTTCCGTACAAGTATCACATGTTGTAATGTACTTTTCCTCTGTAGTATTGAGTGCCACAGAGTTTTGTTTCCTGCTAATCAAAGATATTATGGTTGAGCCCAAATAAGTACAATGGGTACTCTTTCTATCATCTGCACTCCTTTCCCAGTCAGAGTCTATATATCCCCGCAACATTACTTTTCCACTTGAGAAGTATCTGAGTCCATACCCAACTATACCACGTAGGTACCTCAACACATGCTTTGCAACAACCTAGTGCAATTTCCTTGGTTCACTCATGAATTGACTCAAGGTGCTCATAGAAAAATATATATTTGTCCTGATGTTCACCAGGTACATCAATGACCCAACAAGTTGTTTGTACATCGTAGGGTCCACCAAATTTGAGTTTGAAGCCGCCTCATTCTTCTTCTTCAAATTTGATATCATGGGTGTGGCCATGGACCTGTAGTCTATCATGCCATATCTTTGCAAGATCACAACTATGTACTTCCTCTGTCAGAGGAATTTATTGCCTGGCCTCTGCCACACCTCTAATACCTTAGAGAACACTCAAATCTCCTGATAGGAACAATGGATCATCCCAAAAATATCCAATCTGGGACTAGCTCCTCTAGAAGAGGATCTGCATGTATTGAGAGTAGCTCCTCCACTCTCTCTGCAACCACTCCCTCTGGAGCTCTACAACTGCTCCCTATGGGACTCATACTATGTATGCCACCTCCATTGGATCTATTATAATAGATGTGCTATAGTGGGTTTAACTGGATGTATCCATGATCACTAGAACTGTCTCTGTTATCTGGTATGATATCATCTTAGAGGTATACTGCTCCTAGAGACTTTTTGTCTATAAGCATCACGTCTACTAATGTCTCTCCTTAACATCATGTTGGAAGGTATTTCCATCCATGTCTGACTTTCTGCATGAACTAACTAGCTCCCTCTTACACTGAAGCAACCATGCTTCTCTAGTTTGCCTCACTAGCTGCTCCCTCTTCCTGGGAGAAACCTCTTGCCATGAGCCTTCTTTTCTTGAATATCTTGTAATTTTCAAAGAATTAACTACTCATCTTCATCCAAGGCATCCATATTTAAATAGGCTTTCAAACTTTTATAGAGCTATTGTCAAATAGATAGTCAAAGCTTTAATACACCAACAAACAATAAATCTCAAGGATATAAGTCCTTTGTCTTGTTTTAACTCCAAATAGAAATGCATCTTCCAACCAAAACACCACCAATAAATATGCTATAGGAAGTCAAACCAATGGCCACTTATTAGGTAAATATCAATCAATGGGAAATTTTTTATTTTACCACTAGTCGACTTATACCAAGTCAAACATAAATAGTCAATTTCCAATTGACTTGACAATACACATATGTCAAAGGCCAATATAGTGCAATTATGGTATATTAATAGAAAAATGTATTATACATTTTTCTATTAATGGGCCCTCCACCCTCATATGTGAAGTATGAAGATGGGGAGGCATTAATAGAAAAAATGTATTAATCATGCTAATCAATCATGGCCATCTCCTGCTCGATTTCATCCTCCTATGAAGATGGGGAGGCATTAATAGAAAAAATGTATTAATCATGCTAATAAATCATGGCCATCTCCTGCTCGATTTCATCCTCCTCCTTCGCCTATTGAAGCTCCAATCAGAAGCTGAAATGTTGCAAGAATAACCAATGTTATACGCCAATCAAGCCAGAATGAAATCACAAATGCAGTCACCGTAAGCGCTACATTTTGCACAATTGTTTACATTCGGTCTGCAATGGCACCTCTCACTAATGTTGCATCAGAAGCCAAACGTGATGTCAACGGCCCACTTCTATTTGCACTGAAATCAAACCAGCCTATCTCTTTGCGTAAAATTGTTGAGAACGTGATCTCTCGGATGTGTCTAGTGAGGCGTTCTCCCATCAAGGTAATAGTGCTGCAATAAATATATCAGTACAATAGTAATCGTTGCTCCACTGAATATAAGAGAAATCCTCCAAACTTCATGTTTGATATGCAGCTTTTCAGGAGAGTAGAAGGTGATTAATACTTGGGTAATTGCAAGAGCAAAGAATGGTGTCTCTACGCCAACCATTATTTCTCCCAAAGTCCCAAGTTGAGCATAAGGCCATTCTGGCCTATTTAGTGTAAGCAGTCGCCATAATGAAGGTCTCAATGTTGACAGTGATTCTTTAAGTTTTAGGACCCCGGTGTTGAAGTCTTCTTGTTCATTAGAATCAGATATTATATTATGGACTCCAAAGGAACAGGAGGATTCAATAAATTGTCCTGATAGCCGGGAGCTAGCGCATTCAAATCCTTTATGTGTGGGTTCAGTCACCACTGCTTCTTGCAGTCTCACAAGAGTTGTATATGCACCTTCTTTGAATAAAAGAATCTCTAAAAACCCTAAAATCCCCTAATTTACTATAAGAAAAATCATCCTCTGACTCAATCTTCACACTTTCTTCCAGAGCAAGGGTTTCCTACAACAACGACAAGTTTTTTTAATTGTTTTGGAGCACTCGAGCAACCTTTGGTGCATTTCCACCAAGAAGAAGATAGTGGTGGACAACAAGAAGACAATGGTGAGTCATTAGCTTTGGTTAGCAACATTGTTTCATGATTTGGTAGCATCAATGACTTTTGAAAGTGGTGTTTCCCATTCCCTTGCCCTATTAAACCAAACAAGCATAGTGACTATTATATTCTTTAGAAGTATGTTATAAAACTTGGACAAATGCTTAGTGGAGGTTCATGTAAATGGAGGTGTGATATGCAAGAAGGACAAGGTTTTCAAGACCTCTTACATAGGAGGGAAGACACATATTTTGCATAAAGGGCGATATGGTGTTGATGTTTGTGCACATATAACATACTTATATAGAAGGGAAAAATATGAGAAAGATCATAATGATGCTTAAAGTTGAAAATTTGAAGAAACTAACTTACTAGCAATACTCACTTGGTCAATGCCTGCACGGGTGTAGACGGATTGGCAAGTGCCGTGTAAATGGAAGGAGCTTTGTAAAAATGAAGTCTCATGTTCAATTCTCACCCGGATTTACTCGTGCGCCATTCTTGCGGGCTGGGTGGTTGCACCTGGGGTTATAGTGGTAGCCGACGGGGATCGACCCCGTGTCACGCGAGTACGAGAACCGCGAGTTGCTGATTCCCCCAGTTAAAAAATAAAATAAAAAAAATACTCACTTGGTCAATAGTGAGCCAAAGATTGTCTAAGAAACAAAGAATAGGATGGTGGTGTAGACTCAAGAAGAATCATCAAAAGCTCCAACCATGGCTCAAGATAACGAATCAGTGAAAATGATTAATGCTTAAGGGAGAGAAGAAGCCAAGACAAGAGTGGCAAGGGACATATATTCTTGAGATATCCCTTTTAATGTGGTTCAATGCTCCTTTTGGTAGGGTTTGGTTAGGGCAATTAACATAGCCCCTTAAGGTTTCAAGGGGTTAAACTACAAAATTTTTCTAATCATTTTTCTTAAGAAAGGGAAGCATATTATCAAAGAGGTTTTATCACCAATTTGTGGTTCATGGAGTAGCTTGGGGGTTTCCATTATTTCATATGGATGGACAGATAGAAGGTGTAGGCCATTGGTCAATATCATTGCCTCATCACCAAAAGGATCATTGTATTGGAAGGCCGAAGATTGTTCAAGTGAGGTAAAAGATATTAGTTTTATTGTTTCTATTGAGCAAGTAGGCCCAACAAATGTCGTGCAAGTTGTCATGGATAATGCAATTATTTACAAAGTTGTAGGCTTGAGACATCATAAAATTCATCACCAAGCACCACCAATATTAAGCATTATTTCTAGAATACTTTATATTAGAGTTTTTGAAAATCGTGGGACCCACAAAATCCATGCAAATGCCTAATCGAAACAAACTAGTGATTATTTAACCTTGAAGTCACTCCTAAAACAAAATAATTAATTTTTATATTTAATTGAATAAAAGAATCTCTAAAAAACCTAAAATCCCCTAATTTACTATAAGAAAAATCATCCTCTTACTCAATCTCCACACTTTCTTCCAGAGCAAAGGTTTCCTACAACAATGAAAAGTTTTTTTAATTGTTTTGGAGCACTGGAGCAACCTTTGGTTCATTTCCACCAAGAAGAAGATAGTGGTGGACAACAAGAAGACAATGGTGAGCTTCCTTAGCTTTGGTTAGCAACATTGTTTCATGATTTGGTAGCATCAATGACTTTTGAAAGTGGTGTTTCCCATCCCCTTGGCCCTATGAAACCAAACAAGCATAATGACTATTATATTCTTTAGAAGTATGTTATAAAACTTGGACAAATGCCTAGTGGAGGTTCATGTGAATGGAGGTGTGATATGCAAGAAGGACAAGGTTTTCAAGACCTCTTACATAGGAGGGAAGGCACATATTTTTCATAAAGGGCGATATGGTGTTGATGTTTGTGCACATACAACATACTTATATAGAAGGGAAAAATATGAGAAAGTTCATAATGATGCTTAAAGTTGAAAATTTGAAGAAACTAACTTACTAGCAATACTCACTTGGTCAACATTGAGCCAAAGATTGTCTAAGAAACAAAGAATAGGATGGTGGTGTAGACTCAAGAAGAATCATCAAAAGCTCCAACCATGGCTCAAGATAACGAATATGTGAAAATGATTAATGCTTAAGGGAGAGAAGAAGCCAAGACAATAGTGGCAAGGGACATATGTTCTTGAGATATCCCTTTTAATGTGGTTCAATGCTCCTTTTGGTAGGGTTTGGTTATGGAAATTAACATAGCCCCTTAAGGTTTCAAGGGGCTAAACTACAAAAGTTTTTGATAATTTTTCTTAAGAAAGGGAAGCATATTATCAAAGAGGTTTTATCACCAATTTGTGGTTCATTAAGTAGCTTAGGGGTTTCCATTATTTCATATGGATGGACAGATAGAAGGTGTAGGCCATTGGTCAATAACATTGCCTTATCACGAAAAGGAGCATTGTATTGGAAGGTCGAAGATTGTTTAAGTGAGGTAACAAATATTAGTTTTATTGTTTCTATTGAGCAAGTAGGCCCAACAAATGTAGTGCAATTTGTCATGGATAATGCAATTATTTACAAAGTTGTAGGCTTGAGACATCATAAAATTCATCACCAAGCACCACCAATATTAAGCATTATTTCTAGAATACTTTCTATTAGAGTTTTTGAAAGTCATTGAAACAAGATATGCCTCAAACTTCACCATGTTGTGTTGCCTTATAGAGATTAAGTCTCCATTGATGTCTATGATGGTGGGTGATCATTGGGTTGAGTGGAGCCAAGAATTTTTGGAGAGGGGAAGTATGGTGTGTAGATTTTTTATTGAAGAGGAATCGTGGAGCAAAATAGAATTCTTGCTCAAGTTCACATCACTTGTGCATTTGAGATTCTCCAAAATGTAGACATAAACAAAGCTTTCTTGGGAGGGTTTTACAATGGCATGGATACCATCGTTGAGAAGGCCATGGAAATTATTTAACAAGAGGATCCCTCTATTTATTCTGTTAATGTTGTTTGCAGAACTTACGAGGTCAATCATTCTTCAGAGATGGCATTTTTTCAATACTCCATTGCACACTTTGACACATAATTTCAATCCAAAATTTTACAATGAAGACCTCATTTCTCAAAGTAATGAGAAGAAGACCCCACATAAGGATAGGTAGTTGGACAATGGATTAAATAGAGACTTTATGATATATCTAACTTCTTTAGAAACCAAGGTGAAGGAAGAATTTGCTAGTTTTTCCACTGGATTGGATAAATATTTAAGGATTTGAACTTTGGATGAAACAAGGACCATGAACCCAGTCATATGGTGGATTAATCATAGAGTAAATGGTGTATATTTGCAAACCTTGCCACTTGTATTCTCTCACAAGTGGCAAGTTTTTCATCAACAAAAAGGAATTGGAGCACAAGTGGTTTCATTCATTTTGTGAAGCACAACAAGTTGAAATTATAGAAGGTCAAGGATCTTGTCTACATGCATTCAAACCTACACCTTGTATCTCATAGGGGTGAATTACACCTTATATCTCATAGGGGTGAATAATATACAAGTTGGCCCTCATAAAGATTCAAATGTGGATCCTGATTCCTATGACTTGGAGCTCTTTCTTGTTCTAAATATTGACGATCATGAAACTATAATTATTTCTTCCATTGCATGTATCTTGTTCCTTTTTTTATTTATGAATATGAACATGATATCGATATGTATTATCTCATGTTACACATATAACCTCATCTATAAAATTCAATTTTGAATATATAGCCTCATATGTAAAGGTTGTTTTTTGGGTTTTGCATAATGTAATCATCTATGAGGGTTAATATAGAAATGACTTTCTTGTTAAATTGTCTTTTTCTTTTGAACATATCATCCCATCATCAAGTACCAACGCGAGTGAGATTTTTGGTACCTTGTAGTTAGTCTCAATCAACCCACAAGAGGAAAAATTATCACAAGAAATATTTAAACCTTAGTGGAAATGATAACAACTACTCTATATGTTTTTGTACTTTTCAAATGTTGTATCTCCACATTTCCAAAATTTTGGAGGTTATGTTTCCGCAATGTACTAGTTTCAACTTGTACATGTTTATGTTTTTTGTGACTTGTATTTATTTGTTTGACAACTTTAATGAGTTATATTTATAAAATACAACCGATAATAAATAAATTCATACTTAAAAGATATAATTAATTTTTGGACTTTTATTAAAAAAAATAGAAAATGAATCTTAATATAGATTTTTAGTTTTATGTAAACATTATATATAACAAATTATTATAAATTTATTTATGTATATATATTTTAAAATTTAAAATTTTAATTAAAATATATTATTTTATTTAATATATTCCAATTATATATAAATTTAATTGAAATATATATGATGTTTTTTTTATTATATAATTTATGAGTAGAAATTATATTTTCAATCTAATGCAATCCAATTTTTACTTTGAAATATTGTTTTGTTAAACATTTAATTATGTTACATGTAATTTATTTATTTATTTGTGAGATGTCTTGCATTTAAATGTTATTAAAAATGATAAAGGAAATATATACATTTTAACACCGATAAATATATATGATCTTTTATATATAGAGAGAGAGATGGTTAAGAACATGTGTTTCTTCCTAAGAAGTCACAAGTTCAATGTATGTCTCTGTAGACTTTAGTAGTCAAATCGTTGCATGGAGGGGGTCCCTTGTCCCACAAAAAATGGGGTCTCRTATGTCCTACGTCTCAACACCCTCCCCATGGATTGSAGACTTGGGTTTCTTCGATTGAATGGTGCTTAGGCCCCTAGCCCCTTTYGTTCCTCAGSCTCAGCCCCTCGACCATGTCCCATGCCCTYGTCCTTATTGTGCRTTGGGGTCCACCCCTCACTCTCGCTCCACTTGTCATCTTCTCTGCATYTTGGTTCTTTTTATGTTGCCTCTTTCCTTCTCCYRCTTCGTCATGTTGTCCAGAACCTTCACCCTTAGCTCATGTTCCCCCTCCTGTTGTACTCGCCATGAATTCAATCCTTAAATTTGGTAATTATTCCCCATCATGGTGGAGGCCCTCAATGGGAAATCCCTTCCCTCCACAGTACTTGGATAGTCCAACCTCTGAGTTCTCTTGCTTCATTCTTCACTCTGCTAGTGCTAACAAGGCCCTTCAAATTCATCCCCATGCTCCTGTTGTTTCCCACACGTTCAAAACCTCTCAGTCTCAGGGCTATTTCCCTTTGTCAGTTTGGCTAGCCTGTGTGAAAATGGCATTTGTAAATGCCATGGATGATTCCGTACTTGGAAATAATGGAGCACTAGATAGTTACGTATATGAAATCTACTAGTGTTTAATGTAGATCCTATTTTCTTGTTGTTTGTTGTAACCGCCTAAGTAGATTGGATTCCTATATTATGATGTAATATGTTTTCATTGATTAATATAGATTGTGAGATTAGTCTCACTTGTGTGGTTTCTCCTAATTCTAAGTTGGTATCAGAGTTGCATTGGAGATCCGAGAGAACCATCTCCCTGAGGCGAGATCCATAAAGCAAGATCTCGAATTGATTCAGTAGAAAAATCATCAGCGCCCCTTATGCATTGTTAGAGGAGCGTCGACGCTCTCACACTTGCAAAATAAAAAAAATTGGATCCTTTGTGCTCCCATTGTATGCATCTAAGAGCGCTAGGGTGCTAGCACTCCCCCTTCCACACGCACAGAGCGCTGCCAGCTCTGACCAACGCCCCCCCTTCCATTGTACAGGAGCGCTAGCGCTCCCCTTCCTTACTCTGAGGAGCGCCGACCATATTTTTTGGGAAGCACAACTTTGTGGGAAGCGTGAGTTTTTTTGCTGTGAAGGGAAGCAGACTGGGATCCGTGAAGAAATGAGGAACATGGCTAAAAGTTTCGTTAACCATGGCCCATGAGCCAACTATCGTGAAAAATACATAAGGTTGGAGCAGATCAAATTTCTCCTCTTTGCTCTAGTTGGGGTTTCTTGAAATGGCAAGTAAGAGAGATGTTATATCTACATTCTGAGCCGCGAGTAGAAGGCCGATAACCTGATAAAAGGTTGGAGCGTACTCCAAACTGATCGCAGCTAGCGCATCCTTCCCAAAATAGTCTGTTAAGTTTTTTATACGATCCAGTACACCGTTGGACTAGTTGATTTGTCTTCTCTATGAGAGATCAGTTCCCTCAGTATGGAAAATCAAATTGCTCCCTCTTGGGCAAATCGATTTCCTCTTGGCAAATCAAATAACTTCCTCTTGGCAGAGCAAAGAACTACTCAGCACAGGAGAAAATTGATGAAATTTGCTTATTCTTGGTGATTCACCGCCTTCAGGATTGAAGTGTGTTTGGTGATACAAGGATCCATTGTCTAGATGGACGAGAAGACACTTGCAGAGATGGAGAATCCGCTGGCATAAACCTACCTCAACGAAGCCAACAAATTAGATGGCTCGAATTTCATTAACTGGAAATTCAAAATGCAGACCCTGATGGAAGTTTATGGTGTTTGGACCATTGCGAAGGGAGATGAAGCGAAACCTGATGCGGCTGCACGTGCGACAACAACACAGATCCAATATTGGGATAAGCGTGAAAACAAGGCCAAGGTATTGTTGCGTATGTCTGTTAAAGATAGAATAATTCCACATATTAGAGAAGCTAAAACTTTTGCTGAAACGTGGATTGCGCTTAAAGCTTTGTATAAAACAAGCAATACAAATCGTATTCTTTTCCTGAAAACTAAATTGCTAGGCATTAATATGGATGGAAATGAATCTGTTAGTTCATTTTTGGGTCGCATTAAAGAGGTGAAAGACAAGCTAGGAAATATAGGAGAAACAATTTTCAGCACTGATCTTGTCACAATTACCTTAAATGGTATGCTAGAAGACTATCAGATGTTCATAATAAGTCTTGCAACAAGGGAGAAACCTCCTACTTTTGAAGAACTGACAGGTATTTTGTTGTAAGATGGAGAGAGGCGCTCACATTTGAAGCCTTGGAATACAGATTTGGGACTGTGGTCAAATAAGAGATCCCCAAGAGGGAGATCAGGAGAAAGAGGCAAAGGAGGCAGTTCATCGCAGAGAAGACAATCTCCAAGGCCAAATCGAGGTATGCCCTCTAACAGGAATGAATCAAAGAGTTGTTTTTATTGTGGTTGACCTGGACATATCATTAGAGATTGTCATAAGAAGAAGAGTGATGAGGATAGGAATAAACCTAAAACACATTCAGGTCATTATGCAAAAGAATATTCAAATCACGATCTCAGATTTTTTATTGCTAGTGATGATATTGATGTACCCCCAAATTTTGATTCACATGATCTTAGACTATTTGTGTCTGATGCTGCTTTGTCTATTGAAACAGATGATATTGATGCCTGGTTTTTGGATTCTGGAGCATCAATACATATGACATGTAATAAGATGTGGTATAGTAATTTTAAAGAAACACAAAATGGAGCCAACATATATCTTGGAGATGACTGTGCTCATCAGATCAAGGGATATGGATACATTCCAGTAACATTGTCGAATGGTACTATTTGTCACATTCACAATGTTGTGTATGTGTCGGGGATAAAGAAAAAATTGATCTCTGTGTCCACCATTACAGATCAGAACTTGAAGGTTGAATTCTTCAAGAATTATTGCATAGTGAAGGATCTGTTGGACCAATACAAAACTGTTGCAACGAGAGTCAGAGCAGGAGGATTATACAAACTTGATGTTACCAGCAAAGAACATCACGCACTGACTTCTGCAACTATGCCAACAGAGAGTCTTTGGCATCAAAGGTATGTCCACATCAATCATCACGATTTATTGTTATTACAGAAACATAATATGGTTGAAGGAATTCCCATGTTAAAGAATGAGAATGTTGCTTGTGAAGGATATACATTAGGAAAGATGCACAAAGATGAATTCCCCTCCAACCTTGATAGGACAAAGAGAGATGTGTTAGATCTTGTGCATACTGATGTTTGCGGACCTATGCAGACTAGGTCTTTAGGAGGTGCATTTTACTTTTTGTTATTTATTGATGATTACATGAGATACACATGGGTTTATTTTCTTAGAAGAAAAAGTGATGTTTTCGATTACTTTAAGGAATTCATAAACATGGTGGAAAAATAGACAGGAAAATCCATCAAAATCCTCCATTCAGATCAAGGGGGAGAGTATAAATCAGGGGACTTCATCAAATATTACAAAGATCACAGAATAGTACAACAGTTTACAGTACCCCACACTCCACAATAGAACAGAGTTGCTAAAAGGAAAAACAAAACTATGGTAGAGTGTGCAAGTAGTATGATGAAAGGTAAGAATATATCGAATTCATTTTGGGCTGAAGCCATAAATATTGCAGTTTATTTAAAAAATATAAGTCCAACAAAGTGTCTTGATAATGTTACTCCTTTCGAAGCCTTGTATGGTTCCAAACCTGCAGTTCATAATTTGAAAGTATTTGGGTGTAAGGCTTTTACACATATTCCAAAGGAGAATAGGAAGAAATTGGATGCTAAATCCATTAAATGCATTTTCATAGGGTACTATTCTAAATTCAAAGCATACAAATTGTTTGATCCTTCTACTCACAAAGTATTTGCCAGTAGAGATGTACTTTTCCATGAGCAGGAAGTAGGAAATCATGACAACAACAGTCATGAGGAATGGCATAGACTTCTTGATGAAGGAGTTAAAGAAGAGCAACATCAACCATCACAGTATCCACCACAGTAGCAACCACAACCACAGAGATAGCAGCAACAACAAGGACTCAGTGACAGTGATATGGACACTTCAAGCAGTCAGAGTTCACCTAGTGGTGAAGACATATCTTCACAAAGTGGGGAGGAAAATAATCAGTTGAGAACATCTTCTCGACAGGTTCGGCTCCCTGAGAGGTATAGAGACTATTCCCTAATGAGTAGCATTTCAAATTTCATAGAACCCATGAGTTTTAATGAAGCCAATGAACATGATGAATGGCAAAATGCAATGGAGGAAGAATATGAATCTATAATGAAATATAATACTTGGGAATTGACTGAATTGCCTAAACATAAAAATCCCATTGGATGCAAATGGATATACAAACCCAAGTTTAAATCAGATGGTAGTATATAAAAATATAAGGCTAGATTGGTTGCAAAGGGGTATTCACAAACATAAGGTATTGATTATGTTGAAATATTTGCACCAATAGCTAAATTGAATACTATCAGATTGTTAATTGCTTTAGCTACAAAGTACCATTGGAAGCTACACCAATTAGATGTTAAATCTACATTTTTGAATGGTGAGTTAAAGGAGGAGGTTTACCTTACTCAACCTGAAGGGTTTGTGGAACATGGGCAAGAACACTTAGTGTGTAAGTTAAAGAAAGCATTGTATAGACTAAAACAGACACCTAGGTCATGGTATGAGAAGATAGACTCTTTCTTTCTTCAACAGGGTTTTATGAGGAGCAAGAGTGATCCAAATCTATATACCAAATTTGATGAGCAGGGGTATATAGTATCAATTTCCTTATATGTTGATGATTTAATTAATTGATGAAATCAAGGAGTAGTTGTCAATTTTTTTTGAAATGAAAGATCTTCGTGAGTTACATTACTGCCTAGGTCTTGAAGTTTGGAGAAATGCAGGCCAAAATTTTGTTTGTCAGAGTAAGTATGTCAAAGAAGTACTTAAGAGATTTAAAATGGATCAGTGTAAATCTTCTATTGTTCCCATGCAACAGAATGTGAAACTTTCTTGTGATGATGGTTCGAAGGAGGT
>JZKD02S2267303.1:0-31010 GCA_000966675.3 Picea glauca | reverse complement strand
AGCCCACACTGGGTGAACCACGTAAATCTGTGTCTCTCTTGTATTGTGTGTCTTATGTGTTTTGTTTCTGCATTTGTTTTATTTTATTGCTCCGCGGTCCTGTTTTTCTAACAGAAATTTCCAGTAGTGGAGACTGTAATATCCCCTTCTCATTGACACAAGAGTTCAGGGACGTAGTAGTCTAGATACCCCTCTATAATATAGTCCAAGATAAGAAAGGGGAAGGAAATGTGGGTTTTGTCAATAAAAATATCTAAAGTTTTATTATTAAAGTGACTTTGGTAAAAGACTAAGGAAGATTAAATTAAAACCCTTAGCACTTGGAAAAAGAAACTCAATGGAAAATTAGAAAATGAGGTATAAAGGAAGGAGAAGGACACACTTCTTGGTATTCTATTCTCATTATTCACTTTGCACTTTTCACTCATGAGCTAGATAACTTACACTTTGAGGGTTTTTAGTAAACAAAAACAAGCAACCAGGAAGGAGGTGAAATATTCCTCTTTTATTGGTTCAAGCTTGGCCAAGGAGGTGGAAGATTCGTCCCTCACCATTCTAATCAAGTCACAGGTGTTCATCATGATAATACTTAGAGTTGGTGCAGAAATCTGAAGGGTTTCCAACAGTAGGGCACATCTTTGGAAGGGAAAGGGTTCAATCTACTTGGAGGAGTCTAGATATGCAGTTTTATGCCATTGGAGATTCATCTATAGAGTCATAGCATCCTTTTACAACATTGATACCGAGGGGATTCCCTTTGGATTATTTTATTTGGCTTAGGAGGAATTTCTAAAGGAGGGTGCAACTCCCATTGAATATATTCACAGATCTGAGGGGACACTTTAGGGGTTTAACTCTAGCTTGCTTCATTCCTACTCTAGAGCCCCTGATCTATAGTTTGAGGGTATTTTGACATCATTTGGAGGCCATTTACTAGGAAGCCGAAATATTGAGCATTTCCAACTAGTCAGGTCCACACTAGTTCTAGATCCAACATTCGAGGGTCGTACTATCTCCAAATTTGATCATCCATGCCATACCAGGAGGGAACTGAAGGGATCTATTCAACAAGGGAAAATAAATTGATCTTATTATCGACTATATCCAGTGGAGGAATACCTAGGGTTTCTATATCTCCTATATTGTACTAGATCTGGAGATCTATGTATGAATATCACTTATTCTATCTAGATAAAGGTCAGATCTAAAGATTGTTGTCTCTGTTTATGTGTTTACTTTATTATCAAGTGTTCCAGATTTGTTATGATGTCTTATATGCAATCAAATTAGAAAAAATACTCCAACACATTTTTCTGTAGTAGCCATATGCAAAAAAAAACACAAAACACTAGATAGAATCCTTGGTTCTTGACCGCAAATTGGCTAGGAACATTGCATGAAACGCTAAAAGTCATGTGGGCCCTATGGGTAAGTTGGTGTAATTTGGTACCTCAACTTATGAGGGTCGTAAATTTTGCATATGACCTCCCTTTTGGGCGCATGATACCCCATTGGAAAGGTCTTTCATAGAAATACACATTCTTCCATCAAAATTTGACTCCGTCTACAGTTTCATTTTGGCGAGCCAAAAAAACAACGTTTAGGGCCCCAAAACGGCCCTGGAAGTACAACAAGATGTGCTGACATGAAAACATACAAAACAATCCAGTTGGATTAGGTGAGAGGCCACTTGTATCCCCCTGGAGGATGTGTGGGGCATTAGAGAACCCCAAAAGTGTAGAACCCACAATTAAAAAGCAGTACAAAAGAATGCGCTGAACAAAAATGAACATGAGGAGCCAGTTGGAATAGGTGGGTGGCCACCACTATCCACCTGGATCAGGAGAAGCCATGACAATGGTATTTTATCTTGGCACATGATGAATTTTCTTATAACGATTCTGTTAATAGATCTGTCGGAAAGAGTCCATTTCATATTTTTTATGGTAGGTCAACAAAAATAGTTGTTGATTTGGTTAAATTACCAAATATGGAGGACAAAAGGAGTGTTGATGCAAGTGAGTTTACAAAGAGCATACATGAAATGCATGAGAAGATTAAGAGAAAGCTACAACAAAGTAATATCATATATAAACAGGGAGCAAATTTATGAAGAAGACAAAATTATTTTGAAGAAGGAGAGCTAGTAATGGCACACTTGAGGAAATAAATATTTCCCACACGTATGTACAATAAACTAAATTACAAGAAAATTGGACCATGTCGAATTTTAAGAAATATTTTTGATAATGCATATAAGCTAGAATTGCGAGAAGATTTTGACATTTCTCCAATATTCAATGTGGTTGACTTGTATGAGTTTCATGAGGGAGAAGAGCATGAGGAGAACCTACATAGCGCAACCCTAACTGCATGAAATAAGAAAAAAATGATCGGATCATGGAAACACATGTTAAGGGCACCCACTAAAAAAATATCCAACTCTATCGGGTTGTCAAAGAAGGGAAACTACTGCACCAAGGCAAGTGGCTCACCAAGCATCACGTTTAGAAAAAGTTTCTTCATTTGATGGAGGCACTCAACACAACGGAGACAATTACCTCCTAAAAGGGGAGGACTAATCCATGTGGACATCGATGGATGCTCACCTATTCCACTGGATCAAAATATAGTTTCCATCTTAGTAGTTTTTCTACAGTTTTTTTAGGTTCTGTAATTTCGACCCCATTTGAGACTCTAAACGAGAAAAAAAAATGGCCCAAAAGAATTGAGTTGATAGACAAAGGCTTTGGACTTGACAATTCATAATGTGCAATTCTTGGCTAGACCTTTCTGATGAGCTACCAAGCACACCAAACAGAGATCGTATACAAAAGTAACATCCCTAGGAAGTTAACACATCAACTAACCACATTGAGGCACACAAACCATTTGGTGTTTCAACTTCTGGGGTTAGGTTTTTGGATGTTTAGGTTTTTCTCATTGATTCTTTATGTTAAAATGCCTTTCTGGCCTCATTGTAATCATCTTCTTATAAATGTGCGTAGCCATCACATCTCTTATAAAATATATGTTGCCACCACTATATTACAATATCTCTCTATTTATGTCCTATTTGTATGTTTCATTTCGTTCCCTCATAAATCTGAATCATCTCAACTTTTAAGAATATCAAAATCCATTGATTTAGGTTGTCCTTGTTGTTAGAGATAGTTCTAATTTTAATAGATTCTACCCTTCCTTGGATTGGAAATAATATGGACTATATCTTGTAAACACCTGCATTTCCACAAGCTAATAATCCTTTTGCAAGTAATTCAAACCAACATTTTTGGAAGTGGGGTGTTTTGGGTAGGGTTTACTTAAAATACTTTCTTCCAATAACTCTTAGAATTTTTACACTAGTCACACTATGCAATTGTGTTTTCCAACAAAAATATTGTCCATTCCTTTTCTTAGGAAGCAATTTCTAAATCTGAAGCATTTTTGCATTAATCAAGGTTTCCGGCCATGCTACCTTCAACATATATCCTCTATTTTGCAAAGACTTTTCAGGGTCAACTTTATCTTGGCCTAATTGTGCTTTCTATATGGTCATGGATATTGAAATATTGGAATTTATATTTTGGAGGAGATAACCCATAATTTTTATATTTAAACTACAAAAGATATCTTTGCACTAATTACATTGATGTGGAAGAGAATGTGGATCGGATAAAACTAAAAAAATCCTTAGTGCAATTGAGTTAGATTTTCCAAAAGAATAAGTGAGGTCTCTACATGGAGACATGTTAGGTTTTCGTGATAATACTTCTAATGAGAAGCCACCTAATAAGGAAGCACTAGTTATTACAAAAATTCATATATTTTTACACTTTTCTATCACAATGTTACCCCTTGAAAATGTTATGAATGGACTAGCATATACAATTGACCTTACCCCTACTTTACTTAGACAATGTTGAGAAAAAAACGCAATCCATGAAATGACTTTATTATAACACACAACTATTAGATTGGATTTCAATAGAATCCTTTGACCTTTGGTCAACTCAATTTCATTTTTTTGTAGCTAGATCATGGAGATCCTATTTTAAAGTGATGTTGACTCCATCCCATTGAAAAATTTCCCCCAACACCCAAAAAATCATGTCTTTGACTCTATTCCTAGATCATCTACCACAAACAAATGGATAAAGAAAGACACCTACACCAATATATTTATCTATTAGAAATTTAACAATTTTTAATAGAAGTTAACTCTATCAAGATGAAAGAAGAGGTGAAGAGAGGACATCGACCGGTCGAGTCTTGATTCGATTGATGCCTCTCCTCTATCAGTTGAGTGAAATGGTCCACAAGATTTAAATCCATGAGGGTTTGGTTGAGTCGATCAATCGAACAATATTGTTCGAGTCGAGATGTCCTTGGACTTGAGCTAGTTGAAGGTTGAGTCGGGATTTCCTTTACATCGAGTACATGAGTTGAGCACCAAGAATTATTCTTGGTCAAATCTTCCAACAATTGAGGGAAAGTCAAGGGTAGTCGAACCAGGTGTTAGAACCTTTTCAAACCAACAAATGATGGAAAATTAAACAACCCACAAAAGGAACCAACAATGGTTTGACAAGTCATTGTCATGCAACAAACCAAATCGATCCAACACTTTTAAATATCATCTAGTTGAGGGAATAACCTATAACACACAGAGAGAGGGTTTCTGTGACTTAATAAACCACAACGATAACAACATATTAGCAATTGGTCTTCAATTTCGAACAACCCTTTACTTATTCAGAAAAATCAGATCACAACTTCACCATTGTCTCAATACCATTTTCATTCTCTGTGAATATGAGATCACAACCAATATATATTATACCATGTTGGGTCAATAATTAACCACAGAGGAGAACAAATCTGAAAGAAGTGGTGGTGTTTAAAGACAACGTTGCATTGAAGTATGAGCATGCTCCATGAGAGCATAAAATACATCTCTCGATGATGTATATGACATAATGATCAGAAGGATAGTCTATAAATAGGTTTTAGTCATGGACCAACCAAAAAGCTTAGGTGGAGTCAGTTGCACCTGTCCATAAAATATGGATCTGGGATCCAAAGTGTGGTTTACCCACTTAATCGACAAGGTGAGGTTTACAATGAAACCACATGTTCCAACATCCATGACCATCATATGGGTGTCTATGATCCATTGAGTACTCAAGGGTATATAGATCCTCATTACCATAACCACCACTGCATGGGTGGCTAGATCCCCGATTATGGAGATCTTTACAGACCCCCCTCTCACAATCTCATCCCCAAAAACAGTAATGGACGATCGGATACTATATCATCCTTATGTCATCCAAGAAAGGCCTCAACTATGACATCACTCACTGAAAGGGATCTTATTCAGAAAGTATAAGTACACCTCTATAGACACTGAATCATCTTCCCATGTACGTCAAAGTCCCAATGGTGAGGCCTCCACATATCAATCAGGTGGACCAATAGCTCATATTGAGAGATAAACAAGGTGTAATCAAATTACTTGAGTAGGTTGTATCCTATCAACTCAAGGAACACTATAGGATCCCCTTGAACCTTATTTTGTAGTGAGTCATAGTGCCTCTCTCTGCATCAGATAGGCATGGCTATCCAAATACAGTCTCAATCCTTACCAAAGAACAAAACCAAGCAACCCAAGGCAAAGTTTTCTTCATTCTTTCTACTTGCTTGACTGGATATGCTTTAGTCATGAAGCTTGCATGACAATTTAGAAAAGAGTCATGAAAGTCTCTTGAGTGACTACACAAGAAATATGATTGTTCAGTGAATAGTCATGATCATTATTTGTGGGATTGGTTATTGAAAAAATGTGCAATTCAAACAATTGTTCAATTTATAATCACACATCTATCTCTCACAATTCTGCATTTTATAGTATTGACGTTTGCACAACTTTCTAGTGAAAAACCATGCAAACACATCTCATGGATGTGACATGGAGGATTGTGTTATTCACATAAGATACCATTGAGAAATCATGTGGTATTGCATGTATACTCGAGGATCACCCATGAAAACCATATGGGCCTCTTTAAAAGAGGTAGTTCAGTCCACCATTCACCCTCTAGTCTAGAAATGAAATGCGTAAATTAAAAGGTTTCATCAGGACCCCTTACCTAACTCTCCCAGAATCAAAATATGCTCACTGATGCATATACAATAGTTTCCAAAAGGTCATAGGATCCACACATACAATTATGAAAAGTACAAATGTGGTGGCAGGTTGGGCCCTACCCCTTTTTATATCACCCAATTGCAATGTTCTTCAAGTCCATGTGGGAGATTAGAAGCTCCATTTTCAAAACCATTTATGCCATTAGGGTTGAATTATCCACTCCCTCAATGTGATATGTTCTATTCAATTTCTCGAAACTTCACCTCGGATCCCTTCATTTCAACATTAACTTGACAGGTACACTAACTCACTACCTTCATTTTTAATTCTATTTTCCATTCGTATTTACTTTCATTAATATTTTCACTTCAAATATTTGGTTTTATGTGTGCAATTATTTTTGAGAGGCTACATATGGCAAATCCATTCACTCTTCCACTTTAGGTATATACTTATTCAATATATCATTTTAATTAGTCCCTCTAATATTATTCCATTAACCATTTTTATCCCCACTCACATATGCCTCTAGGATTTCTTTTCTTGTCTATGCAACAACTTCACCTAGTACCACATTCATTCAGATGTTATTGGTCGGTAGCTTTCCACCCCCATGGGTTTCCTTGGTTTTATCTCCCCTTTCATTATTGACACCTATTCCATTACAACCTATAGGGTGGGAGTCCGACTAGTATACATATCAGAGAATGAACCTCGTACTTCTTTCTCATCATTATGTTGTCCCATCCCCTCAAAATATCAATAGTTTACATATTTTATGGTTGTTTATTTCAAATGCATTGCCTCATTTTCAATGGTCTCTCATCTCTCGCAATATTAATATCCCATATACATTCCAACTCCTAATTCACCTATTACATCTACAAACACCGAACTAAGGGGACCCCTTCCCCATTCACTCTTACTACTCTTGCCTCATAAGGATGATTTGTTTGATCATACCATTGGGGCACCCATCTCTGTGTTTATACATTCAACCCAATTATTTATACATTTTTTTATTCATTTTTAATTGTACAAATATCATTTTTATGGGAATTGGTTCTACTCATTCCATCACACCCGATGGAATCATTCCACCCGAAAAAATTCGTAGTCGCTCTTGGTTGGATCATTCACAATGAATCACTTGTTCCTGCATAATCCTAGTTATTTTCAGAATCTCATGTATCTCAGTACCCTTCACTATGATTCTTATAATTTCCACCCTCAACTACCTGTCCATTTGCATCCACTAATACTATATGCCAATTTGAAAAAACACTCACTATATCTCATTTTTCCCAAAACATAAGATCATCCTACATCCAATTGGTTTTGACTACTACCTCTATCAACCATAATTCATGCTCCACCCAAGGGAATTCTTGAGCCTGATCCTCACTGAACCTTTTCAACCTTGTCCATAATTATCAAAATCTATCCTCATTATAGTTTCCTCTCTTGTCTCTCTTTACTTGATTTCAAGGCACACCCTATCCTTTATAATCATGTCTTCATTCCAATCGACATCAACTCACACTTTTCCAGGAATGTTTAGGTGTCTCGGTTCTCATTACCCTTAAGAATGAACCCCAAATGGTTAATAGAGAGTCATCATTTCTCTTTGGTTTTGTCTCCCCCGTGATGTTCTACATCCACACACATTCATATCATTACCTTGCGATAGTTTCAGTTTCTAGTTCCAATTGAATACCCTAGGCTTGATAGGCCATCAGTTCCATTAAGTATGAACACTTTTCATAAGTAATCATCTCAAGTTTTGGGGAATGTTCTCCTTAGAACAATGCTTTACTATTATCGATGCCCTTGAGGGTGATGCAAATTTCTTCTTCACATATTCTCCAGCTATAAAATCATTAATGATCTTTTGAAAAATTCTCATTATTAGAAAATAACCTTCAACATATTTTTTTTCTATTGTAAATATATTTTAAAATAATTTCACGATCATGGGACATGATCGCCTCGTTTGTATAAAGAAATAATATATTCATAGATATTGGATTTTTTTTGGTGAGTTCTCCTCACTCCTCCAAGGGAAGTTATTTTCTTCATAGTCTCTCTCTCTCTCTCTCTCTCTCTCTCTCTCTCTCTCTCTCTCTACAATGTGTGAGTGCAAAAGAATTTGGTATAAAAAATGATGATTTATTTCAGCTATATGACTACTCCTAACCTCATACATCAGGGGGAAACTATTGTCACCTAAAAATCACTCACAAATATATACAAGTGATCACAAATAACATCATCAACATATAATAACAAAGGTATACTATAGGGAAATCATACACCACCTTCTCAAAGAATTCAAAACTATGGAAAATGGGTATTTATTCATTTGTTTGACTTTCCCATTAGTGTTTTGCATGATTTGTTCAGATATTCCTTCGGTAACTATGCAAATCTATAAAAGTGGAATAATCAACCACCTTCGATGCAATGAATGTGTGAAATCCCATCAAAGGTACTCTAAATTTGGTGTACTAAAGGGCCTCTAGATCCATAACCATTTAAGGGTAGTCCTTTATTGGTTCTATGTCCCTTCAAGCATGGGGAACTAAAACTCAAATGGAGAGAATTCACACATTGAAGCTAGTTCTATTTGAGCTTGAATCTTGCCTATAATTTGGAGAGCGTGCAAAAACATTTGAAAGAGGAATAAATTGTAAAATTATGTTCTAAATATAGCTCTTGAGAGCCTTTATCTTAATATATATCGTCTTAATCCATAACCACATGCTTGTAGTTGGATTCTTCCTTTGAAGATCCAAATTCACTTATTCACTTCACTTGAGAGAGAGATTTATATTGGAGACAAAAAGAACCCTCCCAAGGAGAGTGGGATATCCCATAAGATCAAATCATCATTTGAAGTGCAAATTACAAGTTATTTCCATTGGTATATGAATAGTATTTATTTCCTTGTATTAATTTGTGCAACTTTCATGGTTGTTGTTTATTTTATTTTATTTTGTTCATGTTTTGCAATAGTTCTCATTTGATTGGAATAACATCCTAATAATCGACTAATATATAGTTTGCAGCCTTGCTATAGAAATGGATTTTGGCTCACCCATGTGACGAAAAATCCCAAACAATGTCTTTCCTAAAAAAATAGAGTATTTCCTCCAAAAAGGAAACTAGAACATACCATAGATTTGATACATGGCACAAAACCTATCTCAAGATCACCTTTTTGACAATCATTACCTGAGTTAATAAAACTAAAATTACAATTGGAAGAATTTATTTGTTAAGGGGAAATTCATCTAGGTATGTCTCCTTGGGTATCTCTATTACTCTTTCTTAAGAAAAAGGATGGAACTATGATGTTATGCATTGATTATAGACAATTAAATAATATCACTATAAAAATTAAGTACATTACTAAGAACAGATAATTTGTTAGACTAATTAAATGGAGCCAATTATTTTTTCAAAAATATATTTATGATGTGGGTATCACTAAATTAGAATTGAGGAAGATATTCCAAAAACTGCATTTAGGACTTTCTATGAACATTATGAATTTTTGTCCTACCCTTTTCATTAACTAATGCACTGGCCATCTTTATGACCTTAATGAATGATATCTCTCAGCCCTACTTATATGTATTTTTGTATTTTTAGATGATACCCTAATTTACTCTAAAAGTGTAGAGGAACATTAAAGAAACATTACGATGGTTTATAAATTCTAAGAAAACATCAATTGTATGCAAAACTAAGTAAATGTGAGTTCTTTAAGATAAAAGTGTCTTATTTGTGACATATGATGTCCAAACATGGTATAACCCTCGATCCATTTAAGATTAAGGAAATATTAGAAGGTATTAGACCACAAGATGTCCATGAAATTGGAAGATTTCTTGGATTTTATAGATAATTTATTAAAAAATTCTCGAAAATTGCTTCACTAACTTAACCAAAAAGAATAAACCTTTGAAATGGGCCACTATATACATGAAATTGGAAGATTTCTTGGATTTTATAAATAGTTTATTAAAAAATTCTCTAAAATTGCTTCACTAACTTAACAAAAAGAATAAACCTTTGAAATGAGCCACTATTTGTGAAGAGATTTTCAATAATCTTAAGGAATTATTAACAACTACACCTGTACTATGCATCCTAAATTCAAAAGGGACTTACGTAGTGGTAACATATCCTTGTATCTCAAGATTAAGAGATCTATTAATGCAATAGGACAAGGTGATATGTTATGAGCCACAAAAAGTTTCAAAGGAAGAAGGGAACTATCCTACTTATGATTTAGAATTATTAGTTGTTATACATGCTTTAAATATTTAGAGACATTCTTTGTTATGAAGTAAAAAAATTTTGAAAACAAATCATTGAAGTTTTTAGTACATTTTCAAACAGCCCCAACTCTATATGAAACAATCTCGATGTATTGAATTGATATCTGAATATAAATTTGATATACAATATCTTCCAAGTAAGTAGATGCCCATAGTAGAAACTATATTTGAGCAAATGTTATATCCTTGATTCAAGTAGATTTAGAACAATAATTAAGGGATATTTACCTTATGGTCCACATTTTGGAGGGATATATTGACACTTAATGAATCCACAAGACACTATTCATCTCATGGGAAAATCAATGCCAAATTATGTCTTAGGAATTAATCCATTGTTATATTACAAAAATAAACTCTATATTCTTGATATTCTTGATTTTAAGAATAAGATTATGAGAGAATCCCATAATATACCTATAGAATGTCATTATGTGTTCTTATAGTCACACTTGTTAATTTAGAAGAATTTATTTTGGACAAAAATGAAAAAGGACATACAATATCATGTACAAAAATGCTTGCCTTGTCAACTAGTTAAATCCGAGTAGTGTAGAATCCATGGATTATTATAACCCTTAGTCGTTGGGAATCAATAAGTATGGATTTCATCAGGGGAATTTCAGAAGATAAGAAGGGGCATGGCACCATTTTAGTTTTGGTAGATTGATTAACAAAAATGGCACATTTCTTACCCACTAGGATTCAATCCATGACTTAATAAATAGATCATTATTTTTTTTGAATAAATCTTTATGGATTTATGGAATTCTTAAGGAAATTGTTTTTGATAGGGATCCCCATTTCACTTCATCATTTTGGAAATCAATTTTTCAAGAATTAGGAATAAACATAAGCTTTAGTACTACTTCATATTACCCAAAAGACGATGAAAAAATAGAGAGGGTGAATATGATTGTAGAAGATATGTTAAGGATGTATACTTCTAAAAAACTTGGTAGCTAGGAGGAATATCTAAACTTAATAGAATATTCTTATAACAAAATCTACCACTCAACTATAAAAATGTCATCTTTTGAGGCAATGTATGGTAGAAATTGCAACACACCTTTATTGATCTATATTATATAGAGAACAAAATGAAACACACACATAGATATAGCAGAGAGAATAGTGATATAGTGAAAACCCAGCTTCTATTAATTAATAAACTAGCTAGAATTGTGGCAACTTATCTCTAAAGAGAGAGAGAGAGATGGTGGCTATGATCATTTGCAAAAGATAATATAAAAGGCCAAAAGGATATCCTTTTTACATAAAGTGATAACACTAAAGTTCCAAATCCATAAACGCAGGAGGCGAAGTGGAAAAGGGTGTTTTGAAATGCCAAACCATATTTTAGGGCGTTAATTTCAACATCAACTTTCCATAAATGTAACTTTCCCATAAAATCTCCATCTAGCATGCAAAATAACTCATTAGGAATCTCAAAATGAGAAAAAAAATAAAATAGTATAGCTTGGATTTTCCATAGGTAAATCTAGGCTGACATCGCTTGTCTAAAAAGGTCGTTAAGGGCCTCAAAATGAACCCAAAACTTTAGGACCCATAAAATCATAACAAGACTGCCTGGATGGAGAACCATGTTGACTTAGTGGAAGAGGTGGGTAGCCACTAATATTCAATTGGATGGTCCCTCTTCCCTTAGGAAGTAATGGCGTGACAATGGTATCCATTGTGGCAACTTCCCACAGTATATGAAGAAATTACTACTGAATATGAATCTAGGTGAGCCATTTTCCTTGCTAAAGAAGTTATCCTTCTTTGAAAAACTGATAGATTTATATATTTTGTTGGTGATTTCCCTTCATATTGGTATCCATAATATGATCCACTATATTCTACTTAAGGCATTCAGGATTGAGGTCTTTAGGACCCAATTACTCAGCCACCTCCAAGGTGTCCAAGACAAGTGGGAAATATGGTTGAGGCAGCACTACAATAAATACTGGGTGTAAGCCAAGAAAAGGAAGAATACTCAATTCAAAATTATTTTCACCCACAACCTTTGTGATGGTGTAAGGACCATGTTAGAGTGGTCTAAGCTTCTTGTGGGGACCCGTGAGGCATTCTTTTTGCAAAGGAAACCAGAGCTTGTCACCAACTTGAAATTTGTGCGAAACCCGATGTTGGTCAAGTCGCTCCTTATACTTGGAATTGGCCTTCTACTATATATCATGAACCAGCCTTTGGATATGCTAGGACCATTCAATAAATTTTTATTATATGTCCACCTTGATCTGATTGTTTGAGTATTATTTTGGTGAAGAAGGAACGAGAAGAGCTATATCAATGGGGGCCAAGAGATGGAACCCCATACATACCTAAAAATTGATGTGTCCAATAAATCTGTGGAGGGATCTATTGTAGATATAATGAACATATGGAAGGCTCTCATCCCATGTATGTGGATTATTGGAGTTGTACATGTGTAGGATATGCACAATCATCATGTTGACCACTTCCATTTTCCCATCTATTTGGGGGTGAAAGATAGTCGATTTGGTCAACTGTTTGTCCATTAGAGATCATATGATGGACAAGAAGGTGCTAAGGAACGTGCTATCCCTATCTAAAATAATGGTCCATGGTAGCCCAAAATAAAACCAAATATGCTCAAATAAGATCTTAGCAACAACCTCAGATGTGGTACTCTTTTTACACGGTGCCAAAATGACCATCTTATAGATTCGATCGATGACCATAAAGACACAATCATGACGATGCTTGTTGGATTAAAAACCTAACAAGTAATCAATGGAGAATTACTCTTACATATTTTATGGGACAGAGAGAGGAGTGCACATCCATTTCTTCTTCATGGATGATTTAGAAATGGCATAGGAAGTGCATGACCTGATATACTAGTCAACATCCCGTCGAATATTTGGACAGAAGAAATAATTCGAAAGTACTTCTGCTACGTTTTCCACATTGAAGTGCCCTCACACTTGACTGTAATGTGCCTTCCAAATCAACTTTTCATGCTTGATTTAAGGAAAAAAAATATGGCCTAGATAGCACAAGAGTGCATCCTATAGGTGGAAGTCTGGGACTTGTTTCCCTACAGTCAGTGTCTTATACGTAGTATAAAATTCAAGGTCATTGTTATATAATTGTGCCCTCTCATAGGTATGATTCCCACATGAGTTAATAATTATGGTTAGTGCCACAATCGAGGGCTGACTAAGGTAGTCTGCGACATGGTTTTCACTTCCCTTCTTCTACTTAATGTTCAAGTGGAATTGTTATAGGTGTTTGGACACTTATGATAGTGGTCATTCTAGAAATTTATTTGTGTCTACATGAATCGTAAAGGCATGTGATAAATGTGGATGATTTTTTCCTTTCCTAGAATATAATGCTTCCACTGTCGACATGCCTACACATTGGAGTACATATCCTTGTTATAGGTGGGATATCTATGAGAAACATCAGATAGTATCTCACTGTGACATTCCAACAAATGTCCCTATTGAGTGAGGACTAAATCGATAGCATAGTTAGAGGCATCTGTCTCAATATTGAATGGTTGTTTCAAGTATGCAAACATGAGGACTAGCGTGGAGCAGGGGTGGTGTTTCAGATCCTTGAATTCATTTTGTTGTGATTCATACAAGGAAAATTTTTCTTTATATCAAACTTTCGTCACTTGTCTCAGTGGCCAAGTGATATGAGAGAACCCCAACATGAACCTATGGTAGAAGTTGGAAATGCCCAAGAAGCTACAAAGTCCCATCATATTTGTTGGGGCCAGACAATCATGAATGGATTGGGTATTGGTTGGGTCCACATGCACCCCATGTTCATCCATGATGTATCCCAAGTATTGGATTCTCAGCATGAAAAATTTGCATTTCTCCAAATTGGAATATAACTTATGTTTCTGTAGGGTACCCATGAGATACTAAATGTGTTGGAAATGTTCTTCCTAGGTTAAACTGAATATGAAGATGTTATCCAAATATATGACCATAAAAGAGTTTGTTAATAGTCGTGGGATATCACCCATTATTCACATAAATATCGTTAGTGCATTAGTCGAGCCAAAAGGCATGACCAACCACTCAAAAATCCCTTCTATATGTTTGAAGGTTGTCTTCCATACATCAGGTTTTTCTATCAAAACCTAGTGGTAGCCTAACTTTAGATAAATCTTGCTAAAGAACTTGGCACCCTTGAGTTGGTCAAGAAGATTATCAATCTGAGGGATAAAGTATTGATTCTTGACAATGATTTTATTCAGGACTCTATAATTAATAAAAAGTTTTGATGTCTCATCCTTCTTCTATACCAACACAATTGGGCTTCCACAAGGTAAAGAGCTCTGTTGAATGTGGCCCTTTTAGATGAGCTCATGATTTTGATGTTATATTTTCTTAGTTTTCAAAACAAATCATATGTATATGTGACCATTAGGTAAGGGAGACCCATGTATCAAGTTAATAGGATGCTTGACCTGATAGTGCAGAGGTACCCCTATAGATGAGGTGAAGATATCTCTATATTCCTCTACCACCTTTTCCACCTACTTCTACTGTGTAGAGAGACCTTGTGTTGACGATGTGGTGGTTGCACTGATATTTTTCTCATATTTATATTAACAATGAAGAGAAAAAACTTTTCAATATGAGATATTACCTTTCAACATTGTTTTATTGAGATTAATGAAATTGCAATAGTCAGAACTACCTCTGGTACCCTGTAGGACTTACCTACCAAGGTAACAATGACACTATGAGGCCGAGATTCGTAAACAACATGATGTTTCCACATATAAGGTTATCCTCATATTTGAAAGGATTGATGCCATATGATATGAGACATTATTGACTAACATGAAGGTCTTGTCCCTAGATCAGCCAAGATCCAATGGTGTATGTTTGGGGGTGTGGAATTATTGGAATATTCAATATTTTGATAAGCTCAATAGATATTAGGTTCTTATGGATTCCAGTGTCAACAATGAAATGTAGTGGGGTCCCTTTCACCCATGTTTGAGAATGGAAAAGGTGCTCCTCCTCCTCAAGATCCTATGACTCATCTGGTTGGATATTTGTAGTTACGATTATAGCACTGGGTTTTGCATTGATAATCCACTTCCATTTATCCTGTTTTGAATCAGAGTCGAAGTTAGGGTTCAAATATTTTCCTTTAAGCTCAACCAACAATCTTTTTTTCAATTATTATTCAACTGTGTTGTGCCAAGGGATCTTGTGCAACTCACACCATTTTCCAATGTCCTTATTAAACTTATCATTACCCTTTTTTTTCCTACATCTTGGACTAGTTGTCTCATGGTCGGATCTCCATAATCTATCCCTTTTTCTATGAGTTATTTCCACCTTTACCATACTTTTGTTTTTGTATATTTGCATTCCCAAACTACCTCTTATTCCACCTTTTAAATTTCTACTTGATTGAAGACATATCGATAAGTGGATCATAGCGAGGATATTTCCTAGAAATTCATCTCTTATTTGATGTACCTATGTAGGCCACTACGATATTTCAAAACCAGGTGTCACTCAGATTCTCTGATACTCATGTTTGAGTGTAAGGTATGAAATATGTTGGTGTACTATGACACCATCTAGTCTCTCTCTTGACACAAAGTCATCCATATAATGTAATTATCATCATAGTTTACAACATGATAGGATTCATACTTGAGTGAATCAACAAAGGATTCCCAAGTCGATCATGTTCTAAATTTTATAGATTTATCTTTGTTATGTCTCTCTTAGCAACCTTTCCACCAATATTTAAAATGGGGAAGGGATTTAAGGAGCACAAAGGTGATCTTTTCATTTTTATAACCCTCTAAAATATTTAATCATTTCTCCAAAGAATTTTCATCTATATGGCCTTCAAATAAACATATATCAAATTTAATTTATACCTTGAATGGTGTCACACCTCTGAACTGGCCACTTGTTGAAGGTTCTTATCCTACCATTGACAATTGTCGAAGAATTTAGGCGATACTATCCATCATCTCGTTCCTTTATTGTGTGAGGGATTCCTCAAGCAAAATATTGATAGGATCTCCTACTCCATCATCTCTCCTTACTCCCATCATAGGAGGCTACTTTGCCTTGCGAGAGTGGATTTATTTTAGTGAAACTACCTCAAGACCCAACTCTCTATACCCTAACCTTGTCAAGGACATGGACAGAGAAATAACAAAGAGTAGACTGCTCTAATACCACTGATATGGATTGTATAGAAAAATAATGAAAAACACACATAAATATAGCAGAGAGCATAGTGATACAATGAAAACCCAACTTCTATTAATGACTAAAATAACAAAATATTGTATAACAAAAAATGAATAGAATGGTGGCAGCTTATCTATGAAGAGAGACAAATCAAAACTACACTCATTTGCAAAAGTTAATAAAATAGATTGAAAGGATGGCCTTTTAACATAAAGAAATAACCCTAAAGGTCCAAAACCCTAAACCTAGGAGGTGAACCACCAAAAGGTTTTTTGAAATGCCAAAACGTATTTTTGAGTGTTAGTTTCTACATCAACTTTTTGGGAGTGTAAATTTCACATAAAATATCAATTTGGTGCACATAGTAGCTCGTTGGAAAGCTCTAACCGAGGAACAAAAATACAATTTGTCTTGTATTTTCCAAAGGTATAACTATGTCGACATCACTTGTCTAAAAATATCATTAAGGGAATCAAATTATACTTGGAAGTTTAGGACCCAGAAAATCCCAAAAAATCATAACAAGACTACCCATATGGAGAACCATGTTGAATCAACGAAAGAGGTGGGTGGCCACTGCTATCCACTTGGATCATTTATTATGGTCAAACTTAGTTCATAATAAATGGTATGAGAATGAGAATATAGGAGAAATGGAAAATATAATTAAAACAACAAAGGGTAATATGAAAGAGGCACAAGATAAGTGAAAACGTTGGACTACTTTAAAAAAGTCAATACGTCAATTCCAAGGAGGTAAGAATTCTTTGTTAGAGTTAGACAGGAAAAGATTTCTTTCACACTAGAAAAAATACCAAATTGTTTCACTCATATTGTGGACTTTTTGAAATCCTTTACAAGATAGGAAACTTAGCTTATGAACTTACACAACCTCCTAAACTATGTATAATTCATAATGTATTTCATATTGTTCTTGCTCTAAAAAAATATATCCCTAACTCTACACACATTCTCAACCCGAAGAATATAAATTAGATATTGGACGTGAACTTATTATGGAACCTAAAAAGATCATAAATAAGAGTATCAAACAATTAAGAAAAATGAATATTAAAGAGGTAAAGGTTAAATGGACACATTATAATGAAAGTAATGCTACATGGGAAACTTTTGATGTAATTATAAAGCAGTATCCTCTTTTGTTAATGAATTTTAACACTTATTGTTTTGATGCATATGAGGTTAAGGCTGCTAAGGAAATATCCTCATTTGTTAATGAATTTTAACAATTATTGTTTTGATGCATGTGAAGTTAAGGACATAAGTGATTGAAGGATAGCAGAATGTCATGTACCAATTTTTCTGTAATTGTAGAAGAATTTTTGAAAATAAGATTAATATGTTAAAAGATAAAAAGATAAAAGTGATTAGTTCTTTTAATAATGAAGAGTTATGATGTAAAAACATAAATGGTCATTGCTTGTGGGAGATGTGCTCCTGATCAGAGAGAATACAACGTATGTTAATATGGGTGCATCAACCTCACCAAGTGTTATACATGGGGTAACATATGGCCTAGTATAATTTTTCTTTAGTTGATGCAAGAAAGTTAGATCCCTTGTAATGACCTCATGGGCACAAGCGAAGCAATATCTTGAATAAGTCTTTGCACTTTTAATTTTATTTAAATTAATATAAATTATGAAATCGTATGCTCAAATATTGGCTAAGTTGAATATTGTTTTACCATTCTATTATGATTTTGTGATGAATTGAGGTATTTCACATCATTTGGTTATAATATGTATGATATGTTGTAAATCTTGGTAATCTTCAATATGCGTGTTCTTTTCTTTCTTTATAATAATTATTAGTATGTGAACCATGCACATCCATGCATTTAATGAGGAATTTTAACATAGGGAAATATATCTTTACAAAATTAAGATTAGGAAAACAATTCAAGAGATTCCTTAGCATAAATAAAGAGTAAATCTAATTGGAAGAAAAAAAGGTCCTCATTAAGAAAAAAAATGGTTATTCATAATTTTTTTATATATATATTCTAAGAAAAACATTTGTATTCTTTATTAACTGAATATCCATGAGCACATTTGATGAATTTTGGTAAGTGGATAATTTGTTGGGTGAATCCCTATAACATTTTCATTTTCAAATCTCAAACTAGTGATGTATATTGTAAATGTAATGTATGGTCGAGGGCCAAGTGATGTAATACGTAAATGATGCAAATTGAATATAATAAATACAATGTATCACTAGTTGCAAATAAACATAGACGAAGATCCAGGTTCTTAGTTTCCACAAGAAAGGGAAGGGGTCCAATGGAGAGAGTTTACCCATGTATATTAAACCCAAACCTATTTCTTTCTAAACTATCCTTACTATGAAACTTTCATTTTTTGTTGAGTGTTGTAGAGCCCAATCATTGAATTCATATATAAGGGTGGGTGTGAGAAGTCAGATCCCATAGTTATTAAGAGCATGGGGGTTGAGTGAAATCATCTTGGGGAAGAGTGTAACTCAAGAAACCAAGAGAAAGAGGGAAAATTCATATGGGTAGGAGACTCGAGTTACATATTCACGTTTTTGCATGGAGAACTGTTTTTAGATGGAGTTGTTTAGACAACAAATGATTTATGAGTTTTGTAACTTAAAGTTAGCTATTGTGGGTATGTTTGGTAGGTGTATAGAGTTTTTCTTTCATGGAGGAAGATGTTGCAGGACTCAAAGTAATGATCTATTCAAAATTCATCAAGGGAAGCAAGCATTTTGTTGTTGGGAATTTTGTTTTTGCATCTGTATAATTCTTAAGGTCCCAACAGAGAGTTTTCCTCTCAAACCTATGTTGGAATCCCTAGAGGGGAGTGGAAAGTCCCGAGGGACTATGAACACCCTTGGGTTTTTCATGTTGTGGGGAAGAGAGGTGGTAGACTAGAATTAGTTATGGGGAATTGACTGTTGAGAGGAGTAAATTACCTAGCCTTAGGGACCAACATATCTTGTGGATTCATAGCCCCATATTGAGGGTGACTTGTTGTTGAGAACTATAACAACAAGTGTATGGTTGGGAGGAATGTTCGTTCTCTATAGAGGGTTGCATATTTATTAAGATATGTGTCCGTATGTGTTGTGTTTATTCATGTTAAATGTTGGTATAGTTGTTGTGCATTTTACATTGAGTTATCTTGGTTATTGCTACTTTTTGTGAGTAGAGTGATGCACATGAATTTCTATTTGTATAGTTGAATGATGTTATATGTATTTAGTTGTTTCAATGAACAATTAAAATAGTTTCATTTACAATTTTGAATACATATGGACAACTACATGAGTTTGAATATCATGTTGCATGTGTTATTTATGCATTTAGATTTGGTATCATAATTGTTTATTGGGTTGTTTTAGGAGTGACATGATCCAGTTGGGGGTTGGGTAGGTCACAATCCCATGAATCATTTATAGGATTGTGTAACCTGTTTCATTTTACATAAAAAAATATCAATCATTTAATCCCATTCCGTAAAAAAACAGAGACACAAATCCAAGAAAAAAAGACATGAGGAAAGGATAGGGGATATCATTCTCCACCTTTCTGTCTTTTCTTTTCCTTTCATTTTTTGACTTCCTTTTAGATTTCTACTAAAATTTGTTTTATAAGGCTCATTAACAATCACCATTTGCAGAGTTGAGTCAAGAGGATCGAGTGTGGATTGTGACACGATATCATTTGGAGAGGCACCATCAAAGGAGTGTAATTTATGTCTTCCTTTATCTACCCTAAGGGGGATAGTCGAAGATAGAGAAAGAGGGTTCTTAGGTGGATGAAAAATATACATAGAATCTATTAAAATATTCTTGTCATATTTATTATCCTCTGGAGAAGGGGAATCATCAATCCTTGCATCAATAAGAGTCGAGGTTGTAGTATTGGGAGGAATAGCCAATGAAACTTCCTCCATATTTTTTGGTCTTACCCAATGACTACCCATCTTATGGTATCTCCACTAGGACGAATAATTGTGATTTCCATGTTTCCTCTAAGACTCCCTTCCTTTGGGGTAGTTTTTCACCCTACGACGAAGCTCAAAACATAGCCTTCATCTGAAGGCTATATCCTTGTAATCAATGGATTAATTCCACCTTGAGTCCCTACAATATAGTATGACCTAAGAAGGAATACCTTTACTAAGATTAGCATGGATACATAGTTGATAAAAAGTGTTGGAAATATTCACCACCTTGTTGAGATGAAGCACTATGGATGTCCCCAAAGAATTTCCAATCTTTTCAAGGGAGTATAAATTCTAGAATTCTATGGGGAGGCTAGGAAGATAGAACCATATTGGAACCTCTATAAGAATAATTGTTTTGGGGTTAAATAGAGGATTCCATGGCTTCATGAAGAGGCATGGATTTCCCATAAAACAAGGTCCTCTACCGTTAACTAGATCATGGTCTTCCACATCTATGAAATCCAAGATGAAAATCCCCTTTACTAAGGTGTGAATTTTAACCAAAACCACCAAGAAAGGTCTTGAAGAATTCTCACTCCATGCATTTAGTTGTTTCAAATATGGCCAATTTCCATGAAATCTAAAACTCAATCCATTATTACAGAAGAAAGTTTCTAAGTACCCCACTTCCACTGGGTCAAGTTTGATGACATGATCTTCCTTTACTATCTCCACATGAAACATACATCATTTCCCTAGTTTTGAATGATCTACAGGAATAGAGGATGATGGAACATAACCTTACACTCCCAAACCAAGAAATGATTCCTTGTGGAAAAGGTCGACACCTTTCACCATGCCTTTGGAGTAGATAAATGGATCTAGTTCTTCTGCACCACCCCTCAGATGAAAAATCAATGATATAGTTGCATCCATAGTTATAAAATAACCAAAGAGCCTAATAGAGGGTTCTAGTTACATACCAACAAATTAAAGCATCATAGTTAAACTAGAAACCCCTCAAGACAATAGATGCATTTCATTAAGGAAATGGATGAGGTTGAAGGGGCCATTAAGAAAGGTAATGTTTTTCTAGATGAAATCTAGATAAATGTTTGAAAGTTTTTCACCACCACTTGGTCAACTCCTTCATCCCCATTATTTCTAGGAATGGAATATTAGGGTCAGGAATTGTCTACATATGTGCCATTGGAGATAAAAATGAATTATTCCTAGATCCTTTAACATGTAGGATGAGAAAGAGTCAGATCCTATATTGGCTATCAATGTATTCTTTGAGAGGGATACACTAGAGGATGATGATGAAGTGATATTAGGAGAGAAGGAAACAAGTTGTGGCTCAACGACTTGCCCAAGGAAAGGTCCATCATTGGAAACCAAAGAGAACGAACAAGAAAATAGGGTTTCAATGGATCTATATGGATGAAGAATGGAGGGGTAGGATGATTTCATCCACCACAATAACCCCCCACCACACCCACACACACACATATTTCTTATTATATCTAGTTGTTTAAACCAATCATTGATCTTTTCAATTATTGTATTTGTAAGTATATTATAATATCTTTGCACCATAATCTCAAATAGAATTTTAATTAAATATACAACCACAATAGTATGATTTACAAGCTAACCAAAGGGTTTAGGTCATTATTCTCTTTGGAAAAAATATTTTTCTAAGTGCGACCTCTATTGATTAAAATGTGCCAATTCTTCCGCACTGTAAACCAATCTTCATCAAAAATCATATTTAGCTTGGTACAATTGTTTGATAGACAAATTTATAAAAAGGTAGATTTTAAAAGCTGATTATTTTGACTTTAAAGAAAGGTTGGGGAAATGTTCTAATAATATATATGAGATGTTAATGTTGTAACTGTTGAGGATGTTGGCCTTGGAAAAAGGGATGAAATAACTATATGTCTCTTGTTATTCTTCAATGGTCATTAACTACATAGTTGGTAGGTTTAGAATGGATAGCATTTCCCTCGTTCCAATATTAGAACAACTAAAGTAGGAAGAATCATCCTTTTAAAAAGTGTCCTTTCTCCATGTGTATAGATAACTAAATGTAAAGGAGAATCTATGGTCCAAAGAAGGATTGTGTATGGAATACAATATAGCATGGGCCTAATATTTCAAGGATGGCCTTGGCTTGTCAAAGTTAGTTGATGCATGAGAATATTTTTCCTCAAGCAATCCACATAAACCAAAAACATTTCAAATTCAAGTTATTCATTGTAGGTTGAAATAAGTGATGAAACGCCTCTTGCTGAAACACACTCATGTTGTAACTCTTGGTTGTTGTAACATGTCAAATGTTGAAACTCCTATTGTTGCAACACATGAAATGATGAAACCCCTTTTGTTGCAACACGTCAAATACTACCACTCATGTTGTTGTAACATGTCAGTGTGTTGACAGGCATAAGTGACACATCGTCAACTGGAAGGTCAAATCTGGACTGGGGTTGTCTAAATAACCCAAGCTGTTTGGAATGAAATTCCCTAACGGGTTTAATGGCTATGTTGGCAAGTTAAATTCCTAAAAATAAAAGAAATGGAATTAATCTATGAAGCTATGATACCAAAGATATAAATTTAATAATTTATGAACGTAAAAATAGAAATATGGATATGTGCATATGGTTACGAACAAAGTATATACAACTTTCAAGATTTACTGGATATCTTGCGAAATAGATAATTTTTGAAAGTGTTTATGAAGTAGATAAAAAAAGAACATACATTTTATGTTTTGTGTTTAATATTAGAAACCTAAAGAACTAAAGAATACTAATCAAACACAATTGAAATAAGAACAAATTAACAGTCAAAGCTAATTTAACCTATTCTAATTTCAATGACAAATAAACTAACTAAAGAACAAAAATACGAGTAAAATAACCTGTAATTAATCAACTAAAATGAGTGTATGTCCCTATGCAATTCAAGCTCCTTGTTGTCCTACTTATGAGGAAAACTTGTAACAGGATGGTGTTAATACTCCCAGAACAAACTCAAAGGTGTTTTGGAGTAGGAATATAGAAGCAAGATGATAAACATATAGATATGGTGATCTTGTAATGATGAACACTTATAATAAAAGAAACTTAATATAAATAATTCATGTAATACATCATTCAATATCAGGCATAAATCGATGATATTTAAATGAAATATTGATCACAGATGTAATATAGAACAACAAATTACAAACATAATTAAAGTGTTGAGTAATATGAAATATCATACGAAGATCAGACTAAAGTTGTATAAATGTAATAGCATTTCATAAGATAAAGGAAAAACATAATGGGTAAGCACAACATTGGTCTAAAGCCAAGGAGTGAACATCTTCTCCGTATCAATCTTGAAAGTCATATTTCCATAATGTGTCCAGCCAAAAGATCTCTTTGTTACTTAGAGTGACCAATATTTAAACTAGTTCAGGATTCAAATGCTCTTATCATACAAGATAGAGTTGAATCCACAAAAATTAGATAATATTACAAAAATAGTGAAACTAGAAACCACTCATGCATGAGTTGGTTTGTCAAAAATAAACCAAATTTTTATAAACATAAAAGAAAGAAACTATTGAATAATATAATGTATGACCCAAGGTGTTTTCTCCATGTAATAAGAATCATGATAAAAAATTTACTGTAGATAGCAAAACAAATGTGATATTCATAAATAGTGCTAACTATAATTTGAAAATAGACTCGCTACAGAATCATAGATTCTGCAGCTAGTCTTATTATTAGCAAAATAAATCAAAATTAAATCTACCTATTTTGATTTTTCATAACAAAATGGAATAAAATCAAATAAAATCATTTTTACCATCAGAAATTAGCAAATGAAGGATCTGACAGTTCCAAATTTATGATGTCTTTGAAACTGGTTGTATTTTTAATAATTAAATTCCCGGACCTCTTGAATCTTTTATTTTCCCTCTCTGTGTATGCCTACAAGTCATGATTCTATCATTCCAATAGAGCATTTCGAGCATCCAGGTGTTTTACTTGAGCCTGTAAGAGCGAAATGTCTCTATAATAACACTCTATCCAATCTAAGCAACTGTCGCAGTGCACTTAGTGCAATGGCAAACCAACGTGGAATATAATCCACAACATGTACTTCATTTTTCCTTGTGACTTGTTCTAGGTCATGACTGATACCTGCAAAGCCTTCTTTTCCTTTGATACATGGGGTTAATCTAGTCACAAAGTCATATTGTTCAACCTGGGTAGTATTTTCTTCCACAGGACATAGGTTGTCTGAATTTTCATGAGCCAAGAAATAATTTATCTCTTGATTTGAGCACTGATCATCGATCTCGATCATAGGGATCGAGCTCAAATGATCGCTTTTTCAATTTCATAAGTTCCTAGAAATCAATCAACCAACCTTCTTATTCCTAAAATTTAAATCTGAGCTTTGTTGTTTCTTTCCTTTACAAAATTTCTTCACAACAGGTTTATCATTATTGTTCAAATTAGATTCGTTCATAGGCATGGGGTGGTATTTCCCTTTTAATTCGCCAATTACCTATTCCAAATATTTCTTGGGTGAAAACATACATAGTAATTTCTTATCCATAGGGGTTTCATCAACAATAGAAGTTGGTTCATTAACTTCGGAGCCATCAAGTGAATTGAAGGTCTGGATTTCTGTCACTGGTATGTCCAAATTAGGGTTTACAATTAGATGAGGGATAACTTTATCGTTAACCTGGATGAAGCCATTTCATCTCATAAAAATCTCCCAATTGTCACCGATTCACAACAGGTGAGAAACCAACAGGATCTTAATGAGCCCGTGGTGAAATAGACTCGACAGAGAATTCATGCTTTGTCTCTTATAGTATTTATACATTTTGTAAATCCTTGTTAATAGGTAGAATGTCATGTTCAATTCAAACTCCATGGATAACATAAGCAACTGAATGTGGTATAGAAAAACCAACCCATACCGACCTTCACATGTGATAAACTGTTTCAAAATTAAAATGAGACCGTGCCATCTAGGTTTGAGAAAATAAATGGGAATACCTTTTGGACATCAAGTGGATTTGTGGGAAACCATGAATAAAATCCATGGAACATCCTCCATTTTAGCATTCTTAAACCACTGTTCTCCTTTCAATGGGAGTCATGTCGCTCTGCTTATGAAATATTCTTTTATTTCCAAATGTACATCCCCGACCTTGGCCCTAAAACCATCAGAAGTTTGTGCAAAGGCTTGTGCAGCTGAGAGGTTGTAGCCTTCGAATTTCCTAAGGAAGACATCCCAACTGTGAGCCTTCAAGTCTTCTATGGATTCATCATGGGAAATGAGATCTTGGAAACCGTTCAGCTTGATACGAACCATGAGTTCCATTTCCACTGTGAAAAGGATCCAATGGATATCACAGGAGGTAGGTTTCGGCTTCTAGAAGACGAGGAGGAGAGAGAGGTCTGCATGAAATGTAATGGCACAAAAACTGCAAAGTTTGGGGACTGTCATAACTTGAAAATAAGAGTTGGGGAAAATGAAAAACAAGAGGGCTCATAAAACTACGAGCCATTACCCACAATGAATACCAAACCCTCCAACAGTACAAAACCCCAATTCGCATAATGAATGATCTCATTAATACTCACAACAACAAAGTGGATCGAAAACATAGGTACATCATCCCTGTACCAAGCGATATGAGTGCTGATATGATTTTTGATCTCATGAGAACTATATCAAATGTTAAACCAATGTTTTAGTGCATTCAAATATTTCAAAAATCAATCCAATCGATCAACTATAGAACCAATGAAGTCACGATATCCATAATACACAAAGATTTTGATAGTGGATCAATCAATAAGTTCAAAAGACTTGAGAGTTAGCCATATATGGGTGCCTTCAAAGAAACATTTCTAAGGTAGAAGATATGAAACCTAAACCAAGTGTTTTATTTAAATTCATTCTTATAGTCATGAATTTAAAACAAAACAAATGAAAATGCAAATGAAAAACTCAATAAGATAATTTTAACCCAATCATTGCCTCGAAACTCAGAAACATAAGAATTTACAAATGGAAGGTGATGGAAGCTACATAAAGATATAATCTCTTTGTGGGGACTTTGATTATGATAAGAATAAAAAATAATTGATGGCTGCCAACAATGGTGACATGTTGGGAGAAGCAATTATCTCTACATCACCAAAAAATTTATGTCAGGGGCTTAGATGAAATAATTTTTTAGAAAGAGTTAACAATAGATCAAGCGTTCTAATCAAAAATTCAGAAAATAATGCATTTTAGCATTGGATGTATTTTTGTATGAAAATCTAATTTGGTATCTTATTTAGATCACATGCATAGAAATGTTTATACATATGACTTTGATATTGTTGACAGGGCCACTGCTGCCAACAAGCATCCATAGCCTCGACAAGGATTTCATTTAACCCACTCTAGTACCTCTATCTTGTCCAAGATCCGTCCACTCATGATAAAGAACATCTTCACACTTTATCAATTAAAATACATACCTGAGGATCTTCTTGAACCGGACATTGCTTCGCTGCCAATAGGTATGTCCAGTACCTCGACGAAGTTGCCTTGGTATCATGCATGCATTTACCCATTGCCAACAAAACTGTTCAGTGTCTCGGTGGGTTTACAAACATTTTCCACACATTACAGTGATTTCAACCCTCTAGAATTTGTTTATAATTTCCATAACTTCATGATGTTCAAGAGGGTGGGGTAATACTGAAAATCTCACAGTTTGGAATGAATATTTTGATCATTTACAAATTATTCTCCTATTTTGATAACCTTCATCATGATTTGGACATTTAGATTTTCTATTAGGAAACAATCTTGAGGACGGGAAGGTACAGTTAAGTTTTTTTTCCTTAAAACAAGGACAACGTTAGAAGTTTGTTAATGATAATCACATCTTCTTGTAATTTCATTGAGAAACTAGAAACACTGATTATAACAGAAACTTACTTCTGCTGATCTGATTTTTAGCACTTCCTGCTCAGGTGCCTGGGAAGTCATCAACTGCTACTAATGAATGAGAATTATGATTCCCTTCCACAAATGAAATGGTGACTCAGACATAATCATTCAGAAAAAAAAATCAAAATCAAGCAAAATGAAAACAACCAAAATAAAAACAGAAAAGAAAACATAAAAAATATTTACAAAAAAGTGGAGTAGAAATCATCAGGTGAAATACGTCTTGAGAGCCTGGCCATTCACTAGGAAAGTGCTTGGCCATCCCTCCAAATTGTGCAGATGGAAAGAGATGGGACCCAATTTTTCAGAAATTACAAATGGTCCCAGCCACAGATTTTGGAACTTGGTATGTTCCCCCTTACCCTCATGAGATTTGTCTCACTTGAGAACCAGATCTCTGACATCGAAGTTCCTATATGAAGATGAATTTGAATCAAACCATATTTTTACAATTTGTTGGTTTTGATCTAGTTTCTACTTTGCTTGTGTCCTCACCTCCTCTAGTTTTAATAAGGCATTTATTCGATTTTCTATAGGAGGGCAGTCCTCTTCTTGAACTTTCTATGACAATTGCAGAGAAGGAAGTAAGACATGCGGGGGGAAAATGAATTCTCTTCCGTAAACGAGGAAGAAAGGGGAATTACCAACATAAACTTTTGGAGTTACCCTATTATCCCAAAGTGCATTATACAGTGCATTGTGCCAATTCTTGTGGTTTTATGAAACTGTCTTTTTAATAATCTTGATTAAATTCTTATTTGTTGATTTTGCTATACCATTCCCTTGAGGGTAGTAGTTGGCAAAATACTTCATTTTAATCCCTTTTTACAGAGAGAAAAGCGTTCATATTAAGGGACGAAAAATAAGAGGCGTTATAAAAAACCAGACATTCAAGAACGCTGAATCGAGTGATGATATGGGAGTTTAGAAAATACACTATCTGATTGGTGTTGACCACTTTTAAAGGTACAACTTCAGACCATATTGTAAAATAGTCTGTTGATGTAAGGATATACTTGTGTTGCTACGAAGAAGAGGGATTAATTGGTCCTATGATGTCTAGGCCCCATTGTTGAAAAGGTGTATCTACAGTAACAGGATGCAAAGGGAAAGTTGCCTTTTTCACCCATCTTGCAGCCTTTTGGCAGATTATGCATTTACGGGACAACGTAGGGGCATATTTAAACAAGGTAGGCCAATAGTACCCGACTCTTAGTACTTTGTGAGCAATTTATCTCCACCAAAGAGACCACCATATTCACCTGCATGAAGCTCAGATAGAACTTCTTCTGACTCTTCCTTTTCCAAACAATGCAGAAAAACACCATGAAAGTTATTTCATAATAATACATCATTTATTAAATTGAAAGATGTAGATTTAAGCCTAAGTTCTCTTCTATTTTCAGGATCAATAATCCAGGGAGCAGATCCATGTGTTAAATAAAATCTAATGTTCTCATACCAAGAATTGACAGTAGCTTGTGCACAACTGATCTATTTTTTGTTATGTCGATTTACAATTGAGGTGTTTATTTGACTTTCTTGTTCTTCAACTGAATCAGCCACTAGTTTACACATGCCTTGACCTCTAAAGATTTGTGGAGGAGTTATTTCAAGTTCATATTCCTGTAGTGATGTCATCCAATTTTCCCTTTTCTCACCCAACTCTTTTTGTATTAACAAGTTTCTCACAGCCGGGTAAGGAACAATAAACTTGGTTCTGGATTTCAACAAGTAAGACCAGAAGTGTTTCACCTCTTTAAAAACAACATATGCCTGTTAATATACTATTGGGTAATTTAGTTATGCCCATTTAAAGGCAGAGCTCATGAAGGCAATGAGTATCTCATTACTTTCAACATTTTTCTATGTAAGCATAGCAGCATAACATCGATCAGATGCAAAAGTGTAAAAAGTGAAATCCTGAGAAAAATCGAGACTCATCAAGGAAGGGGCCTTTATTATTGATTTTCTAATTGAATCGAAAACCTAACTTTCTTAGGGTCCCCATCGATACAGAACATATTTTTTAATTAAAATTTGTAACGGTTTGACCATTTATGAAAAACTAGGGACAAATCCTCTGACGAAATTAATCTTTCCCAAAAAGGATTGCATGGTCTTTTTGGAGGAAAGAGGGGGGAGTTTAGAAATAACTTGGGTTCTTTCATGGTCAATAATCATTCCATCCTTAGACACTATAAAACCAAGCAGTTGCTCTACTGCAAAGACTAATTTCTTGGGGTTGAGAGATATGTCGAATTTGCAGCATCGTTCCAGGACAACCCTAAGGTGAGACAAGTGATCTTTCTTGTTTTTAGAGAAGATGGTGACATCATCAAGATAGAACCTGACTAACTGGTTAACAAGGCTACAAAAATCAGTATCCGTTGCTCTCTAGAAAGTGGTGATGGCATTTATCAGTTCTAAAAGCATTTTCTAGTAGGCATAAGTGCCACATGGGGTACGAAAGGTGGTTTTAAGTTGGTTCGAAGGAGACATAAGGACCTGGTTGTATCCTGAAAAACCATCTAGCAAAGATAGTCGTTCGGATCCAGACACCTGTTGTATAATTTGTTCCATTGGAGGAACAAGGTAGTTGTCTTTATTAGACGTTCGATTTAAGTTCTGAAAATCGACACAGAGTCGAATATCACCACTTTTCTTTCTTACAGGGACTAAATTAGACACCCATTGTGTGTGCCTAACTGGGAAAATTATCTTTGCATTTAGTAATTTGTTTAGTTCGTTTTTAACAGTGGGTTCCAATTTAGGATGCATCTTATGTTAGGAACCAAATATCAATATAGCATAGAAAAACCTCAGAACAAGTACTCAACGCCTTGAAAAAGAGAGAAATTTAGATAATAAGCCTCTTTGAGGGGGAAGACTCCTTATTCTCACATAAATGTTCAAATACAAGATGATTCCAAATGAAAATGTCTCATTGGTATATATAGGAGACTAGGAGGTATAATTACAACTAATGGACTAAAGCCAACATAAATAAAATAACATTACTAATGTAATATGCCCCAATTAAGGGGTAATGAGACACTATTTAGGGCTTAACATGCCCCTCCCCTTGAGAAAAGTGTTTTCTGCAATGCTTGAGTAACTCTGGATTCTTCTGTATAAAAGACTCATCTTCCCAAGTAGAATCTTTAGCTAATAGTTTCCTCCATTTAATGAGATACTCTGAAATGGATCTATTCCTCAGCTGACGAATTCTTGTGTCAGTGATGGCTTCAGGCTCCAATATGATTTTTCCTTCCTCGTCAAGTTC
>JZKD02S2267292.1:0-35726 GCA_000966675.3 Picea glauca | reverse complement strand
TAAATAAAAAAACATACCTTAGCACCAAGTCTTTCATAAACTATACACATTCTTCTGAAGCCATGCTTCATGAATTCTCTCAAAATCTTCTATGATGTCTACATTCCATACTTTGTTTCCTGCATGTTTAATACGACATGGCAAAGCATAGTCGATATAATCAATATAAAGTTTTCTTGTTTTTTCATTAATTGTAAAACAAGGGAAGTTAAACAACATAGGTACCTACAAATTGTTCAATTAAACTTTCAATCTTCAACATATACTTACAACCCATACTTAACCCAATGTTTATCAATTCATGGGTTGGCCCCTCTTTGTATGTTAGCATCTAGTAGAAGACATCCATGGACAAGTGTAAATTAATTATTTAAATTTAAATATCACAACAAACATGAAATCTTAAGAAAGGTTGAAAACATGAATATTCACAAAGTTTGCGATCAACCGTTGTATTCCTCGTCGGCTTGTCTTATGTGATGAATGGATTCTATTTGTTTTTCTTTTCTGCGACAAAACAATTGAAAATTAGTATTTCAGGCGATACTTAAATTCGATGTACATAAAAGAATAAATAAATGATTACATACCTCCGATGCACATAGTAGCTGGGATGGGTCCTCTGCTGACAAAATTATGTTCATTTCTTTTAATGTCTTCTTCTACACTTTTTTTGACATCCCTACCGACATGTCTTGGTTTCCCCCTTGTTTGTCCCTTGAAATTTTCAAAATCTCCCTAAAAAAAAAAGATATTAAAATTATTATTTTTTTGTAAAATAAGATCCCAATGAATATATTAAGATAATTTGAACCGGGGCGTCAACAATATTTATGTGCACTGGTGCATCACAAATACATATACGCACCGACACACTATAACAATGTTGTTGCGAAATTGAAATTGTTTTACAAATTTTTGTATTCAATCGGTGCTTTATGAATTAAGAAAAACACAACTTCCTAAGTATTGTTTATTACGCATCGTCGAGTTGTTTATTATGCATCGTCGAGTTGTTTATTACGCATCATCGAGCAGTGAACAAATTTAAGATATGGCGATGTCCATATAAAAATAATATTTTTTCCATTTTAAACTCAACGGTGCGCTTTGTAAACAATGCACCCTAATTCGTGTTTAAGTAAAATGCACTCCATCAATCGCGAAAAGGATTTTTAATAATATTTTGAATTGGAATAAAGCATGTTGTTTAGAAACAAACACGCTCTGGTGCGGTTACTATGTACATGGCACATCGGTCACTATGAAGGCGTTTAAAAAAAACAACAACGACAGGACGATTTAGGATCTGCTGCAATGAGTGGTTTCATCGCAACGGATAGGAAACAACCATATATAAATAACCAAACCCTATAAAGAAATTGTGCTTAAAAAAAATTCTTCTTGTGAAATATAGAAGGAGAAAACAAAAGAGCAGTTAGGAAATTAGGGTTTCAAATATTGAAGGTAACTATAAACCCTTTTTTTGGTTTGGAATGCATTGAAAATTGTTTGAATCAAAGAGGAGAATGATCAAGATGATTAATAGAATGAAATAATAATAATAATATATGATCTGTAGATTTCTATGTGATTTGTTGTACTCCCCCTCGAATATGGCTCTTCAAAAAAAATCTACTCACTCGAAAATCTTTGCTGATAAATATTTGTTGCAAAAATATCCTCTCTAAAATTTGGCAAACAATAAAATAATGAATAAGGTTTTCCTTTATAAACACAAAAACTCAAATTTTCGCTCATTTTTTAGTTGTATATTTTGGTGCATTGATGATAAACGTGCATGCTATTTTTTTTTTCAAAAGTTATGTTTTTCGGTGTGCTATGTCGTGAGTATATAACAGACCCAACCCCCTAAGTACCCTTTTAAAGGATGGGGTATTAATTTTTCCACTTTCCTCGACCATCTTGTGACCCCTTCTCGAGGGCACCATAGTCCTCTAGTTGTCAAGAGATTTCCAATGACTGTCACTGCACTCAAAAGTGAGCTCCATATCAAAAGTTATGGCCCTCTAAAATTCCAATCCTCCATTGGCCATTATCCATCTCACTACCACATGGAATCCATGTGGCACCCTATCATTGACTCCTTTTGGCATGGTGCATGACGAGGCATCCACCATGTGGCTCATCAAACCCATTCAGAGTCCCCTCCTTCGGTTTTTTGAACGCACAACATATTTCGATGAACTAGTCCCGCGAACATCTACCGATAGATTCCCATGACTATCGCTTCATTCCAACCCTCTCCAATTGACGACTTATATTTATTCAGGCATCTTTCATTGGAGTAATTTCCCCGCGGAGACATAATTCACTATGATGACACACTCTGACCACCCATACTCCGACATATCTAATAGCTCTCGAGGTTGGCCAATCAACAACTCTGAACGCCTCGGGGTCCTTACCTACAAAACAATTTTGTCCATTCCTTCTAACCTTTTCTCCTCGACCATGTGGGACCCACAGAGATCAATGGCTGAGATCGCATTTTGTTGATCTACGGTTGGGATCACTCCTTAGAGTCCATCTTTCGGAGTGCAACTTGCCTTGGTGACTAGAACCACTCCGACAAGCCTCCTCCGATGGGTGGCTAGGATTTCGTCGAGACTTCTCAGTCATGCCAAATACTTTTAACACATGGCACCACTTTTGCGTGACACATGACACTATACTCCCCTGACATGACTCTCACACTTCTCATGGAAGTTCACTTATAGGTTCCAGGTCACTAGGCCACATGGAACCTTCTATTATCAACACTTGGCACTCTCCACATCATCCCCTTGGACCTTCAACTAAATATTAACGGTCCCGATCGTCCGTAGGATTCCATAGGCCAAGGTAGATTGATGTACTAGATTTCATCTTGGAGCTCATCCATTCCTGTCAAATCAATGGTCATATTTATATCTCGGAGCCCCTTCAATCTCGATGGATCAACGATCCATATCAGACCTTGGAGCTCCTCCGTCGAAGTTGTTTCGAAAAATCCACTTTGAAAAGAAATCCACAACGGATAACTAAGATCCACTCTCATAGCTCCTCCTATTCTGACAGATTGATGGTCAATATCACTTCATTATGTCGAGATCAATGACTAAGGCTAAAAGCAAAGGCTTAAAGCCCATCTCGCTCAATGAGCCCACTCTCAACTCACCGATTGTTGGCGCACAGGGGGTAGACCTAGGGTTAATCATTCAAATACCAAAATAACCCTTGGATACCGACCTTTTCAACATCACCTAAAGAGAAAGTGAAGTCTCACCCAAGGCATCTAGAGGGGCTGCAAGAACCAAGATTCTGTAGTGATGAAGGGAAGTGAGGCATCATTCAAGTCCTTTACTCATCTGCGCAGTTCTCATAGATTAATAGTTACTTTATCATCAACATAATCTATGCACAACATTATAACATTATACGTGATTCATACATTTGACATAAACCAGAAAACATCATAAATTGCAAACACATCATAACACACAGATTTACGTGGTTCACCCAACTTGGACTATGTCCACAACAACTGACTTCTTATATTATTCATTGATAACTTTCTTACAACTGTGCACTGTGCTACAATATATGCAACAATAACATCCCAAACCTGTCTAGTCATTCTATTGTAGTCTGAGTTCACTCCTCAATCATATCTCAGATTTCTTCCTTCACTCAACTCCCTTACCCAAAAACCATTAGCAACTTACATGCACCATCATCTCCCCTATCTCTCTATCTCTTATATATTTATACATAACAATAGGGCTAAACCATTTACAAAAGTGGAGAAAGTGTCCCCCAAAACCCGTTACAAAAGCGGACAAAGTGTCCCCAAACCCCACAATTTATAGTTGTTTTCTGCCTTTTGCGCGTTGCTCCTTAGCGCATCCTTTTGTCACGCTCTCTGACTCCTTGACATCTACTCCCATCGTGCACTCTGGTCCATATTCTAACTTCCTTTTACCCTTTGACCTACTTTTGGCACAGATCCCAAAACTTATCCAAAATGCCTCTCCAACACTGGCCAAACAACTATTGCCACGTGTTAGCTCAATGACATGTAGACTGCCACGCTAGCTTCCTATGTAGACATCCCGCCTTTAGACTCTTGTTCGTGATGGATTATCATAGATCCAACAACTAAGGTTTCTTCTCAGACTCTACCCAATCTATGACTAATATTGTTGTTCAGAGTCTTCCCTTCGAAGTCTCGTTACTATGGCCTACTCCGAACGTTAGACTCCGACACCTCCTTTCGGTCTAGATCCAACGGTCTATATTTTCCCTAAACCACTCCCCAATGAATCCAATGGTTGATGACAATGTAGATCCTTGACAATCCTCATACTTGAGGACCCTGATCAACGACTAGGATCTTTCGATCCACCTCCGAGGAATCCAATGGCTGGAAAAGTCCCTAATTCTTGGCATGCTCTGGAGTGCAAAGAACTTTGATCAATGGCCAGAATTAACTAGTTGTGTTGAGAACAATGGTTACGATTCCTTCTAATAAAAAACACAGGTTTTTGTAGTTCTGACAATTCGTTTCAGGACTTAGTGTCTCAGGGATTTCACTACCCAATTGTCCAAGGCTTATTGAACCCCCTCATAACTCTGTAACCCTTGTTAATACAATAATTACACTGTAATTCCCGCTTTAGCCTGTAGTTTTCACAGTCCTTAGAGATAAACTCTCTATTGCATACACAGGAGGCACAAATATGCAATTTTATCCATGAGAGGAAACCCTTGTACAATTCCTTAATCATTCAAGGTAAAAGGAAGGATTCTCCTATTTAGATATGCACTACGCTTCCAATTCCATGCAGACACATTATCATACCAGTATAATAAATTTCAAAGAAACGATACACAAAGCATAAAACATGCATACACTTACCATACCATCACAAATATGGGTCCTATGCCTTCAATTAAGTTACATGGGGTGAAATATACTTATCTGTTACAATTTATAGCTATCCAACTGATTGTGGGTGTCCACCTTTCCACCCCACCATAGGCTTATGAGCATCCATTCTCAGCGTTCTGGGCACCCCCGTGCCAAGGCATGATACCACCAGGGAACCTCTCTCTCTCTATGGTTCTAAACCATTTGTGAAGGACACTCTCCTTCACACCACTCTTGGTAGAGATTTTCCCCACACCCACCTAGCCCAGGTCTCCACGAAGTTTGTTCGATACCTTCCCAGTATCAAACTCACAGTCTTCTCAACTTAGGTCAGGCTTTTGGAATCTCCACCCAAATTTCAGATCTCAAGCTCTTTTTTCTTTAATGTATTTTTATGCAGTCGTTCCCCTGCCTTTGGGATCCAAACTCTCTCCAGTTCGGGTTCTCCCCCTTTTTCCCTTCAGTACCTGCTACCTCTTCTTCTTCCATGTGCATCTCCTGCACAAAATCTTTGGAGGGAAGGTTCCCCCTTTTTTCTTCTACCTTTTGTCAGAAGTAAACCCACGGAGTCAATCTGGCTACAAGAATTGGTACCTTAGGCTGACGATTTTTTTGTTGTCTTGGCCAGACCTCCCATGCTCTCATTCATTTGGGTGGGTGGTTGTTCAACTACCGTTCCTCTTCCCATTAACTACTTTGTCTTGGAATCAAGGAAATATCTTATTATTTCCAGATTAAGTATTTCAACAAGGAAGCTTGGCTCCTCTTGGCATGATGACCCTCTCTCTATGTTCCCTCACTCTTTCCTCTAGTGGTACATGACCAGTACTTCAAGGCTTCACCCCACAGTCAGTTGGTTGGAATTTTAAATTAAGAAGAAATACATATACAATATTTACATGTCATGGCATGACAATCACTGATTATGATTAATTACAAGTTGGGGGAAACAAGGGTGTTACAGAGTAGCGCATCCATGTGGTATGCATAACACACTGATTTATTTTCGTAATAAATTTCAAAGTATTGATAGTAAGCACACATTATTTTTCTAACTTGCTTCAGTCGGTGCATTATACAGTTTGAAACGCATCACTATGAAGTGTAATTAATAATGTATCGGGGTGGTGTGCAAGCAATAACGCGTTGTAAGATAGTTAAATTTGCACAATGAAAATGCAAACATCCGTATTTAAAGTTTGTAAAGGTTTTTCTTTGCAGAGGCAATAACATAGGTCAATTTTCAATGCTTATCTCGATTAAATACACCGATGTGTTTTGTTTATACATATGCACCATTGTGTCTTTAAATGATAAATCACATCGGTGGGGGAGATAGAGGGAAGGGGATACAATGAGTGGGAGAGGGTGTTAATTTTTAGAGAAACTATTAAGTTTATTTTCAATTTACTAGATAACAATAACATAGGTAGGATCACTAAGAGAAACACAATCACAAGATACACAACATTTATCCCGGGAAACCCTCATGGGGGAGAAAACACAGCAAAAACTTCCTTAATATAGATTGCCAATACAATGACAAGATAAAAGACCAAACACTAGAGAATAACCAAGACTGAGCAATGTGTCTCTCTCTTCCTTCTCCCAACTGCATCTATCTCCCAAATTACACACTTGTTAAGTGAATGAGTGAGTGAGCTCATGAGGTGCTAGCCTCTCTTATTTAAACTGGCTGGCAGGCGCTAGGGATGTGTCTCTTCATCAAATAGGGCCGACTTCTTCTCTTAGTGGCTAAAACCACTTTAATTAGGCATGGGGGCCAACTTCTTCTCTTAGTGGCTAAAACCACTTTAATTAGGCTTGGGGGCCGACTTCTTAATTAGAAACATATAATTAGGGTTTGAGCAATCCACAAAAGGGGATTTGGTCATTTACAAAGCCCAACATGATCAATCCATAAAAGGGGATTGATCTAATTAATAATAACTCAATAATAAGCATAATACTCTTTGTAGTTACAATATTTCAACACTCCCCCTTAACAAGAAGGGTATTCTACAATACATCATCATGAGAGAGAGAGGGAAACAACACCATCATCGTCTTGAACACTGATTGACATATCTATAAATCATCAGAAGTTTTTCTCATCATCAATATCATCATCCACAACATGGAGCTGGAATGGCATCATCATATGCATCAACATAAATTAGTATAGTATTAATACATCATCATCATCAATAACAACATCATCAACAACAACATCATCAACACGAGGCTAAGATAACATCAAAATCAGCACGAGGATGATACATCATCAACAACATCATCATCATCACAACACGAAGGCTGGAGCAACAACATCATCACAACATGAAGGATAGAGAAACAACATCATCATCATCATGGGGTAGAAAAATGAGGCAAGTGTAACAACATTTTGTGGTACTCTGACAATCCCTAAGGATTTTCCTAGGAATCATAAGATTCCCTAGGATATAAATCCTAATGGAGCTACCACGTGGTACTCCGACAGACCGTCCTTATCGGACCTTCGAGATCTACCCAGGAATCATAAGATTCCCTAGGATTATGAAAATCCTAATGGAGGTACCACTATTGACCACAAGTAGTATATACATGCACAGGTACTCTGACATACCGTTGCTAGCGGGAAAACCCCCCTATGACTACACTAGGGTTCAGAATGTAGGCAGATCAACAACTGTCTAAAAGTCAACTACTTTTCTAACTACGCCAAACATGCCCAAAACTCATACAAGAAAATCAAAGATAAGAAGGATCAGGTAACTATACCTCTACTCCGCATCCAGTGACGATCCTCTCGCACTTGTAAGCTTTGCTGACTGCATGCCTCCTTCCAAGGTTAGCCTGCACTCAAAGACAGACAAACAAAAAGCTACAAGCATGCAATTCATATACAAATTAGGGTTATATGTTAGAACATAAACCATTAAAAGCATTCAATACACCATGATTTGGGACAGGAAAAATACTTCTTTTATTGATAACTCAATGATTATACCTTTTACAACCAAAGCCGGCTACTACTCCAAGAACCTGTTTGGGTTCCTCTTCACCAAGCTCCAAGTGCACCATTGTGTGGCTTCTCCTCTCAACCTTCTAATCTCTTCTTGGGAAGCGAATGGGTTTCTGATGGAGGAAGAAGGGCTAATTGGGAAAAGCAGAGGCAATTCTCACAAAAGGGCTGCAATTGCTTGGGGCAAGGAGGGGATGTGAAACGGGAAGAGTTTCACTGTTCTTATGTCTAGATGTAAAATGAGACCCCAACACCTCCTTTTATATGGGAAAATGATGGTTATTCGGTTGGGTGACGGGCTATAGGCGGTGGATTAGTTGGGAGACTACCCAATAGCCTGTAATCTCAACAAATTCTTTGCAACTTTTGCAAGTATACGCAAGATGTAGTGGTGCAACATGCATACGTACGCGGGCCATAGTGATGCAACAAGCGTATGTATGAAGGCAATATTGGTGTAGGGCGTGTACATCTTCAAAAAATGGGTTTTTTTAGAAGAGCAACTTAGTGATGGCTTCACAAAAATGCAAGTAAGAGGGCCAAAGGCCAGGTATGCATGTGTAGAGAAATTTAGGGTTATAATAGATGCCCCCTAATGTGTGAGATCAGAAGAGCATCTGACGGCCGAAATACGTTACAAAATCTTCGCCAATGTACGAAACGAGTGAGGCTGGGACCAGAGTTTGGGAGGTGCCATCTGCAAAATAACAATTGTCTCTCTGAGGCGGGCATACCCATGCTCAGGATGAAAACAAATCATGGTTTCCAATCAAATACACTGCAGATCCATGTCATATAACTATATAAAGTGTAGCCACAAGCAATACACAACGAATCTACATCTCAAAATCAAAGATATCCAAGTATAGTATCCATCTTCAAGAAGCCAATAATGCCTGGTGGCTGGAGATGAGGTCTTCAAAGATCGAACAACAACTTCAAGATATTGAAAACTCAGGTAGGAGTGCAATGTGAGTGTATGACTTCACTACCCAGAGGTCTTCGACGACTCGTCAGGAAAAGACAAGAGGATCTCGATGATCAGGCAGGGAACTTCGTTGATTTCGAACAAGGACTTGATTGGACTTCCAGGATGGTCGGGTCATGATCTCAAGAGACAAACTACAGAAATGCTGACTCAGGTTGGGTGAAACTTCCCTTTGAAAAAAGCACGAAAGATTATCAAACTCAGGTAGCATGACATTGACATAATTTCACGATGTAGGAGGCAACACAAACTCTCCATGTGTTTGGAAGAGTAAGCAAACGAAGGAGGACACAACTCTATGTAGCGAGAACAAATTCCTAAGGTCATAGTAGATCCCAATGCTTGACAAACAAACGAAAGGATGTGCTTTGTCCAAGGACGACTCATTGTGCTACCAAAAAAGAATATATATTTCTCGTTCCCTCTTTTTGGGTTTTTTGAATTTTTTGTCTTTTTCAAATTTTTAAAGAGCTTTGAAAAAGAAATAAAAGAATGCTACGTTACAAATGAGGAATGAGTGTCGCAAACATGTTAGTTCCAAGCGCAAGGAACACACTAATTCTCAGAGCAAGGAGACATGTGCTGGAAAAGGACACTAGGGGAAAATTCCTCCATGGGTCATGGTGTCAGGTCGCAGAGGCAAAGTGCTGCAAGGCTTTCGCATAAGGCATGCTTCAAAGGTTTAGTTGAGAGAAACATGGAGCTGACATTAGGCCAAAGACGCAGAGATGCAAATGTGATTAGAAAGACACAATGAAACCCCCTTTAATGTAATTTTTAATGAGCCCAGAGAAGGTAAGCTCGGTAGTTTTTCACGTTTATAGAGTATGAAAAACGTAAAAGAAGACTCCAAGGGGTACCTTTTTCAAAGATAGTCTAGTCGATTCAAAAAAGGGGTAAACTGGCACCGAAAATATGTCTATTCAAAACCATTTTAACGAGTGTGACAAAGACAAGATCACTCGACAATATTTTCAATTTTAAGGAGTCTGAAAAGAGCTTAATTATGGACTCACGACCTTTTTCTAGATTTAGTCCCCTTAGCTCAAAAAAGTATAAAATTTACTGAGGAGAACTCTCCCAACGAGACGCATTTCCTAAGGTGTACCTTTTTCCTCCGTAATCCACAGGCCGAAAAAAGGGGTAAACTCATGCCAGTAGATGTTCTTCTGTACCAATTTAACGAGTGTGAAGGAACAAGGTCACTCGACGATCTTTTCAATTTTAGGGAGTCTAAAAAGAGATTAACTATGGACTCCGTGGGGGTTCCTTTTTCGTAAGTAATCTCTAAGGCTCGAGAAAGGTGATAAACCAAGACCAAGGAGAATGTTCCTTTTTCGTAAATTTAGCTCCCCCAGGCCCGAAAAAGGGTTAAACTTATAGTTGAGAATACTCTTCTAGCGAACCGAAGTTCCTAGAGTATACCTTTGTTCGTACAATTGACCATCCAGACTGAAAAAGGGGTAAGCTACCGCTGGACAGATGTGCCTTCAAGTTTTAGTTTGGCAAGCGTGAAGGGAAACAAGATCACTCAACAATATTTTCATGTTTAGAGAGTCTGAAAAGGGCTTAAAGAAGACTCCAGAAGTTACTTTTCTCATTTAATCCACACAAGATTGAAAAGCATAAATGTATCCTCGTCAGATGTTGCTTTCGGATTTCAAAGCGAGCTTGAAAGACAACAAAGTGTGCTCATTTTTGTCAGTCTCGAGGGTGAGGCCAAGAGTGATGGTGCATCAAACGAATGAGACTCAAACTCATAATCATGATAGGACTAACAAGGACTCCTAAGCCTAAAGTCATTACAGACAGCATGGACACCAAAATGCAACAAGGATCTATCTAGGGCATCCATGTAAAGGTAGGCTCTACCACCTAATCACGACACTTCTAAAGCAACAATTTTGTTTCCGTGTCACGTGTCCGTGGGATCGATCCTATGGAAAAGTATAAAAGACAACAAGATGTAGAAAGTGGAGGTGGAATCCTAACTTATATGCAAAAATATGGAAAAAACAACTTTTACCAAAGGATTTTTAAAGTGACCCATCTCCCAAAATTTACCAAAACAAAAGGCAAAGTGTATCGTAACATCCAGTAAGAAACTCAAGAACCAAATTAAATGATTTCTAAGCCAGAAAAAATGACAAAAGGGCTAAAAAAAGTGGCAAAAAAGGGCCAAAAAAGTCTATAAATAGAAGTTGACAGCTCATTTTCACCATTGCAATTTGAAAATTAACCAAAAGGTAAAAAAGACCCCATTGCTAAATAAGTTGATTCCGGGAGCTTCAGAGGATGAAATGAACTTCTGCTCGGACCAAGTAAGTACAAACTCATCCCTCCTGCATTTCCATTCCTCTTTTATGTATTATTTCCTGGGGGGTGCGCCCTCCTTAAAAAGGGTGGCCCTACGTGTACGCAGGCTGTCCAAGGACAACCTGCATATGTACGTAGGAAGAGAACAATTTGCCAGCGTACATACGCGACTGTGTCCAAAACAACCCGCGTACACCCTCAAACACATGGAAAAATTAAAAATGCAAGAGCTAACTCCCCTTTGAACTGTCATGGAGCATGATGTATGTCCACTGGAGGGAGAGAGAACATGAGGATATTGATTTCTTGGTCGATGAGGACCCTGCTGCCATTGTCGCATTGAAACAATGTGGGATGTGGAAGTTCTTCCGGTGTCCGTTTACAAGGGCACAACCCAGGTTACTAAAAGCCCTCGTAGATTACTGACATCCGAACGCAGAGGCGTTCATGATAGAGGGGCAGTCATTGACTGCAACGACAGAGGACATATACTTCTAGATTGGCCTCTCGAGGAGAGGGGAACCTGTCAATCTATGTACTTTTCCCCTTGGTCCCTTCAACATCGCGAACTACATCGAGATGCATTGCAAGCCCGACACTGAGAAAGTAGGTTCTCAGGTGCCCATCAACAAGATCACCAACTTGTCACTGAGGGGGATCCTATTGCTTATTGGGCAGATCACTGGATTCGTGGCCCTATAGAAGGCTTCTCGAGCGCACATGTATTGTGCAATGCAGTGCCTAGATGCACTCATTTTCGACTGGAGTACGACCATGCTCACTTGCATGAAGAGGTAGCTGACAGAGTGCCGAGAGCATAGCAACAAAAAATTCAGGTTTGACGCCGTTCTATGCTCGTTATTCTTCGAGAGGGTGCCCAACCTCAGTCTGAGGGAGACAGTACGGGGGCATGTGGCCTCCTTCCTAGCAATATGTAGATGGGTAGCATTGCTGCCAGAACAGGGGGGAGGAAGGACCATAGAGGCCTTTGATGAGAAATTCTTTGACTGGTGGGCACATCAGATTCCAACCATAGAGGACTACCCCTATGCTGGAATCAACTTCTCCAGAGATTCGAACATGAATGTACCTCCCGGAGAGGAGAGAGGAGAGCTAGGTACATATATTTTAAAGTTATTTAATTTTTAGTTTCTTATATATTTATCATTTTTAATATGCATCAGAGTGCTGACATCTATGTATATGTTATGTACAGACGTGGGACCAGTGCGCTCAACAGACTTCTCGAGGACTCGGCTACGTCCTCGACCATAGGCGGGACCAGCAGCCACAGGGGGAGCTCTGGAGAGGCTGAGAGAGTTCTGAGATGGGTGGAGTGGAACCTCACCGCCCTCACTCGCATAGTTCCTATGGCCGAGATCGAGGATCTCCCGCCATCCATGCAACCTCATGTAGTTGGGGTGCCATGGACTTGGGTCCAAATTTTTCGGTGTTTAGTCAATGTTGTTGTTCACTACGGCAGGGCCAATATTCCACAAGCTTATAAAGGATGGAATTATTATGTGTTGAGGGAACTTTTTGTATATTTTTGAGGCCATAAACCCTGTGATGTATACCAGATATTATTTTTGAGGCATTCGTGCCCACCTATGTAATCTGTCACTTTTTGATATATATATATATATATATATCTTATGGATCACATTTTTTACAAATGTATGTACATGTGTATGTGTGTGCAACATGCCAATCTAATACTTGATTAGCTAGAGTATCCGTCATTTGATTTAATCTCCTAGGAACATGGATATACGTAATGTAATCAAAGTAACGTTCTAAGAGACGTACCCTAAGGAAACATCAGTGTAAAGTATGATCATATGCTCGGTAAACTCCATTTAACTGGGACACAACCAACTGTGCATCTATGTAGACCCGAAGGTGAGAAATGCCATGCGACAAAGCGTCACGAAGCAACTCTATCACTGCGCTATACTAGGCAACATTGTTTGTGGCATAACCTAAACAGATACCTCTGGAAGATAAAAACTGGCCTTGAGGCGTGAAAATCACCCAAGCTGCGTAAGCAAGCCTTCGAGTGTGTCGGGTAGCGCCATTCGCAAATCCAAAGAAGACCTCTGATTCACTTGACATCTGCCACAGTGAAAAAGATAACATAAATAATGACACGTCCATAAAAAAAAGACAAAAAAGTTGTATAAGAATTATACATATGTATAAGAAGTCACCCAAGCGACCAGCCTAAGAGTAATACTTCTTGAGGTAGAGCCCATTTCTAGGCTCCGCCAAGGCATTTCTCTCAAAGTCAACCAGAGGAAAAGCACCCTTCTTTAAGACCTCTTTCACGATGAAAGGTCTAAATCACATGGGTTTGAACTTGCCTACCCCCAGGGGATCCTTGTCTTGGTCATAGACCAGGACAAGGTTGCCTTCAGAGAAAATACGAGGATCAACAGATCGATCATATTGACACTTGAATCGTTTCTTGTGAGCCTCGTTGGCCAAGGCTGCATCACGACATTGTTGATCGAGCTGCTCGAGATATAATAGGTGTTCCTCAAGCGGTGAAGTGTTTGGAAGTAAATTTACTACCAACTTTAAAGATGGGATCTGGAACTCAATAGGCAAGAATTCTTCCAGCCCGTAAACGAGTTGAAAGGTGAGAAACTGGTGGCAGTATTTACAGACATTCGATAGGCCCATAATGTCGAGTACAACATCAAATGCCAATTTGACTTGGCAGAATTGATCGTTCACTTAAGAATAGTCTTAAGGGACTTATTCACAACTTCCACCTAAGCATTCTCTTGTGGGTAGTAGGGTGATGAATGCTCTTGCCTCAACCCAAGATTTGATGTGAACTCAAACACCATTTTTTTCTGGAAGTGACTGCCATGGTCAGTGACAATCTCCTTCGGGATGTCGAACCTTGCTACTATCTAGTTAAAAATGAAGAGAGTTGTTGTTTCTCCATCATTGTTGAACGTTGGCATAGCCTTGACCCACTTTCAAAAGTAGTCTACTACTACGATGATATAACGATGCCCCCTGGCTGAAGCTGGGTGACATGTAGTAAAATCAATCCTCCACTTAGTGAAGGGACCAACAACGATGATGGGAAACATGGGAGCAAGATGTGCCCTCATCTTTCGAGAGAATATCTGACACGAGTGACACTTCTTGACAGACTCAACACAATCTTTGATTAACGTAGGCCAAAAGTAACCGGCTCATAGAATCTTTTGGGTTGTTTCCAACCCAGACATATGACCACCACATGCTCCATTGTGGTAGTCATTAAGAATGAGTTCCGCTTCCTCATGTATAAGGCACAGATGAAGAATGCAATCTACACCTTGATGATATAAAGTGTCATCGAGTATGAGATAGTTCTGTGCCTGATGGCGAATTCGTCGACTCTCGTCGTGGGAAGCATAGGCAGGGCACTTCAAAGTCTGGAGATGGACTAGTATATATCCATACCAGGGGTCCGAAGATGCGGTCATAAAAAGATCTCCTTTAATAGGCGATTCTTCAGGCGCGTCATTACCAGATTCAACCAGAAGTTCCGAAATAAGTTCCGCAAAGACCAATGACTTTTTGGATTTCGAGGAAACAAAATCCAAGTCAAATTCCTGGAGGATTACAATCCATCTACTGATATTTCTGCCAATGACCCGTCGTGTCAACACATATTGAAAGGGATTCACAACGGCAATGACGGTGGTCTTGCGAAGTAGAATATAATGACGGAACTGCTAGACAACATGCACTGCTGCAAACGCAAGCTTCTCAACATGGGAATAGTTGAGTTCCGGCCCAACCAGGCCTTGTATCAGGTAATAAATAATGTGCTCCTTGATCAGATCGTCCTCCTGAACCAAGACCATGCCGATGGTCGACTCTGCAACGACCTAGTACAACAAGAAATCTCTGTTATAATCGGGAGGTCGGAGCAGAGGTGCAGACATAAGAGCATGTTTCAACGCTTCAAAAGAGAACTGAGTGGCTTCGTCCCAATAGAAAGGGAATCCATGTTTCAATAAACACATGAACCCTTTAGTGATCTTGGTGTAGTTTGTGACAAAACGTCGAAGACATTTTGCTTTCCCTTGTAAGCTCTAAAGCTGGGGTATTGTGCACGGGGGAGGCAACTGAACAATTACATCAACCTTAAGAGGATCGACCATGATGCATGTTGTTGAAACAATGAAACCTAAGAGACGACTCGATGTCACTCAAAAACTACACTTATTAGGATTCAAGTGAATTCGATAGTAGCGACATTGTTTGAAGATTAGTCGGATGTGCGCGAGATGATCAACTATCTTGTGAGATCGTGATGCTAAATCATCAAGATAAGCCTCGACTATATGTATAAGGTCAAGGAAAGAAAAATGCATGGCCCATTGAAAAACATCTCCGACATTCTTTAGGCCAATGTGCTCCAAGGACAGAAAAAAGTTGTTTTATGCTGGTCTTCGGGTTTGATCTAGATCTGGTTATATCCCGAAAAACCATCCATGAATGAAAAGACATCACAGTGTGCACATTCATCGACAATTTGATCGATGAATGGGGTGGGAAAAATATCCTTCGGACATGCCTTGTTCAAGTCATAGAAGTCCATGCACACGCAAATCGTACCCTATTTTTTGTTAACCGGAACAGGGTTTGACATCCATTCTGTCAACTGCACGGGCTAGATAAATCCTGCTTTAAATAGTTTCTGTACTTCAACCTTTATAGCTGTCGCTTTCCAAGGATTCACTGGATGAAGCTTCCGTCAGAATATCTTGGTGTCAGGATAAGTCTTTATCTCATGTTCGACGATTCTTGGATCAATGCATGGCATTTCCTCATAAGACCAAACAAAAACGTCGCGTAATTCTTTAAACAACTTCATATAAATTCGAATCTCTTCGGGGGAGCAGTCCACTCTGATGAAGACATTCTTCATGATGCCAGGGGTTCTGGAGACATCTATAGGGATCGTTTCAGTGATACTCGCCATATTACCCTCGACATAGTCTGTGTGCGTAGCCAGAGGATTAACAGAACATGACCTATCTCCAGTCATAGTCAACACGAATTCGTCTGCCTCTATTCTTCTTAACTCTGGGAGAAAGTAAGATCTGTGATGGAGATCATCCTAGGGTCTGTCTGGACCAGTCAATGCCTCAAGAACCACCTCATCTGAAGGTAATACCAGGTTTAAAGAATCTATAGTGGCTAGGGAACCTTGAGCCCGGATAATCTCGAGAATTGGATCTAACTCATGTGCAAGAGTCAGATCGGGGTCGACCAAAGCTTGTTGGACAATGTTGTACACAACTTTTGTCATAGACAAGGGCATGGCCATGCTAGAATTCCCTTTCCCTTCCATCGAGGCTGATGGGGAAGGAAGAGTCCACAGATCGTGAAAGTAAGTTGTTAGGAACGACAACACTTGAATGATTTTAGCCCGAGGTTGGTCAGGGGCAGCCGATATAAACTTGACATCGCTGGAAGAAGGCAGGTAATCGAAAGTACCCATCAATGACGGGCACAAAAAAACCCCTATGTTGACGATGCTAGGCTGAGGGTTATGAATGATCGAGACCATGGATGCCTCTGATGAAGGGTCTAGACGGGAGAAGGACAACTGGTCAATGGTCACGATTCGACCCTCATGTGGAAACAACAAGACCCAAAAAACTGTGGCAACCCCTACATGCATTCCATAGGTCCAACTCCTTCCTAATAGAAGGTTGTAGTCGAGAGGCACATCGACCGCTTGAACTTCGATGCACACAGTCTTCCCCCCTAACTGCATGGGGAAATAAGGGGTGATTCCATGTGGTCTGAATGAGCGACCATCAAAAGCAGTAAGTAAAGTAGGTGACGAAGACAAAACGGGTTGGACTATGGCCTTCCAACAGGCCAATGACATCATGCAAGTCGAGGTGCCCTCATCAACCACTGTGCAGAAGATATTCTGAGTAAAGGATTTTGTGGTAAGGGAGACGAGGTTTTAAGTCGGTCGGATTGAGAATGATCGCTCCTGGATTACAAGTCTCTGCAAATCCCAAGGTGGATAACAGAGTCTTTCTCTGCGAAGGGCAGCTCTGGAGGACCTCCAAAGCAGACATAGCGCAAAGGGTTTTTTCCAAATCCTCCACTACAGAGTAGTTCTGGGTGGCTCTCGCGTTTGGATTATGCAAAGTTTTCTTGAACACATCTTTGGGGATGTGTGTCATTATTTCGCCCAATGTCTTCTCAAGATGGAGAGGAATAGGTGGGTTTGTGGCTTCTTTACCCTTTTCGACAGATTTCAACATTTCATAATCATGTGGCCTGGTCTCTATATAAACGTCACCTTTCATCATGTACACGTTTTCGGTCGAGGTAGACACGGGGGGTCGCTCACTGCCCCCATCCACGCTCGAAGAAGCTTAGGCATGAGTCATATTTTTCCCATGTGGAAATGGGTTCGTCAACACAATAGGTTGTTGCTGCGCCAATAACTTCTGGGCCTCCACAAGTCGAGGGCACAGGTGAGTCGGATGGTCCTCCGTGCAAAGGTTACACAGATAGCTCAACTTTCTCTTCTCGTTGTTGCCCCTGCCAACATTGTTGTTATGATTCTTATCCCCTTTACCCTTCTTGTTTCATTGTTTTCTATTTCCTTCATGTTGCTGGTTAGCCTTCGGGTTCGTCGATTTCACACTGTGTACGCCCGACGTTTGGGTAGGGGGAACAACCGAACTGGAGTTCTGGCTGGACGCTGTCTACTGTATCGACAATTGTTGCAATTGTTTTGACAACAAATCAGTGGAATTTCGTTATGTTGAATTGACTATACCATCGACATGTGGTCCAGACTTTTGTCTGGCCTTGTCGAGGATGGATCGTGGCACATCTGGAAAAATCTCATAGAGTAAGCCAGACCGAGAGTATATCAGTTCGAGCTATTGCGCTCTCATTATTGCCTCCTCCTCTAAAAACACTCCCAAAGTTGCAATGTCCTTGAATAAAATTGGCACCAAAGACTTCAGAAACCACTACAAAAAGAATCCGGTGGGACCTGTACCTTAATCAAGATTTTCCGACGCCGCCATTCTTGGATGTGATCTAAGATATGATCAGCCTCAGTCTGCTGAAAGTTGGCCAGTAATTCGGTGCCGACATCATATCTCACAGTTAGTTGGAAATGGTTTAGGAAGACCATTGCCAAGTCGCTAAAGTAAAAATATCTTGAGCGGTTGAGCTCGATGTATCATTTCACGACACCCCTGATAAGAGTGTGTTGAAACAGGTGCAACTGTATGGAGTCATATCACAACGAGTTTAACGAGCACTATAGGATGAAAGTTGTCACGTGATCACCCCGGTCTTCGCCAGGCTTGCCTTCGAATTTTGGAATATCCGAGGGCAACTTAGTCGGCATGGGGGGCCAACGCAGATCATAACAAATCGGGTCATTAAGAAACCTTGACAAGTCTGGCAGATGTAACGTTTCCAGAAATGGTAATTTGGGTTGGGTACTATGTACATGAAAAAGGGGGCCTGGAGTTTGACTGACACCAAGTTGCCAAGAAAAGTTGGGTTGCTGGCAAGGATTCTGGTAGAAATTGTGGCCTTGACAAGCGTACAGAAACTGCGTTTTTTGGGATATCATCGACCAATTCCTGTAATTGGATGATGTGGGTTGGATGGAGATTTCTCCCTTCATTGTGTTCCAAATATTCCGGAAGGGGTTGCCCCCAGCTGATCCGACGAGCATAGGAACTGATCCTTGCCCGGGGTTCCATTGATCATGGAAAGGGTTGCCCCCGACCAACATCCCTTGCGAGGGAACTGATCCTTGCCAAGGATTCCAAAGTCCTTGTGAGGAGAAAAATCATGTACTTGCCCCCTGTGTAGGAATAGTACCCTGCACAGGATTTTGTTGTCCAAAACCAGGGTTTCCCCCGGCCGGGATGACAGCTGAAGAAAAAGTGTTATTACCAAACGTGTCGAACAAAGAGAATGACATGGATCCCATCGGTGTAGTGTAAGACGAAGGTCCTAAACTGCCTGCTCCAAACAAGCTGTAGTTAGCACTCGACCTGATGGGTTGCTGGAAAGCACCACCGAGAGAGGGGGACGGAGACGGTATATGACCCCCAACGTAAGGGATAACATTGAAGGGGACTAAAGTGCCCCTAGTAGACCCTTGCAAAGGAGCGTTTGAGCTCCCTGCCCCCAGACCCATGGTCTGAAGGGTGGACTAGGTAAGGACAGAGTTCAATCAAAGTCGGGCATCCCATATGAAAATGGAGGGCCCGTCGCACTCTTCATGAATTGAGCAGTGGTCGCTCCCATTGAAGGTATTATACCACTACCCGAGGTAGAGGGAGTTGAGACCACTGTGGTCCGGATCAAAGAAGGTGTGTTAGGAGGCAACATACCCCCTGTGGTAGTAGCCAAAACAGGAGTATGAGGACTCCCGGATGAAGTAGCAACATTTACTTCCATTGTTGCTTGTAAGATTATCTGACGCTCGTAAGGTGTCACCCTCGGAGGGACAACTTGTACCAAGATTGGTGCCAACAAGTTAGTGATCGGAGGGTTGACTGGCCCAAGAGATTCCGCTCCAAGTTCATAAATAGTAGGTTTCTCCGGATTCGAGTAATCTCCTCTCGAAGCTAGCTCGAGCACAGTTTCCTACGGCCTAGTTGCTTCGAATGACCCTTACTGGTCAAGTCTTCATCGTAACGGTGGTGGTGGTGGCTCTAATGCAACCGATGACAGGTCCTGAAGCATTCGCGACCGACGAAGCTCTTGATCTTTCACCTTGTGAAAAGATCAATGACACAATAAGTCTTTAACTAACGTTTAAAATCAAGCACACACTAGAAAAATTCCTATAAGATAAACCAAGCAAACCACTGTCTAGTTGGAAGAACAGTTACGCCAGCCAACACTAGAACAACTTACCGGTGTGTTGATGGGTCCTAAATCCCTTTAATTCAACAACAAGAACCAAACCTACCATTGAGGCCCAATTAGACTCTACAACGTTTAATGGTGGAATGGTTCTCCAGATCTTGCGATCCGGCCAATTAATCGATGGGCTTTACATTTTCTTGCGAAGGTGTCTCCTTTAGTTTGGACTTTCTCTTTTTTTATTTTCTCTTAGGTGGGACCGATATAATATTGTAAGTCGATATAAACCAACTTGGCAACAAAACAGGAAAAGGTTCTAAAATACTGGAGAAGAGGCTGAGCTTGGGATAATCCACTACTTAAGCATGCAGAGGACAATTCTATACCATAGGCCTAGTACTAATAAGTTAACCGTGTGAGCATCCAATTACTGTCTGAGATACTAATTATCATAAATAAAACACATATGCGATAAGATAATGGCAAGCAAAATAAGTCACCTACACTAATCATTCATCACATGATAACACAACGATTCATCTTCATCATTAAAGAAAAGAACTGTAAAACATTGCATCAGATAACTTAACAATAGATTCAATAGCTCTTACTCATTACAACATCCGTTCATGAGACAAGATAGGAAATAGTTCTTCTCCACGTCCAATCACACATGCATTTGATGAAAATATAACTTGTCTCTGGTCCATAAGGACTTCTCTATTAAAGGTAGCTCGTAAATAGTTCTTAACAAAACAAAAAAAAAGAGTTTCTTGCAACAACCATTGACCTCTAACTAATTGGTCGATGCTCTTATTTATAACATAAAATTAAATTGAAAATAATGGCTAAGTGTAGATAAGTAAACAAAATTCGTCACGTGGCGTTCTCTGCTAACAGTTTTCCTAACAGTTAACTCAAGATATCACTTGAAAAGGTGACTTTTATCATACTATGACCAACTGACGAACAACTCCTCGCAGGTTTGGGCGTATGGAAATCTGTGATGTTCCATCAGGAGTGCGTAAACATCTCTGATCTCCACTACATGTGCCCAATATTTGACCAAACTAGTACTTAACTACTGAAGCACAGCCCGAGAGATGATTGGATGTTCTAGAAATTGTTCTACATGTCCTGGCGCTGTGTCGGTCACCTTTTCTAGTCTTTCAGCCCATGAAGAATCTTGCTTGGCGTGCAATTCGATTATGTCATGCAAGTCGACAAAATCGTCGAGTGTGCCGAACTCGGGCAGTCCAATATCTTTCATCACTCAATTGATCTTAACTCAGTTTCTCTCGCACTTGGCCCATTTCCCTTGAATTTCTCAGAGTGGTTCTCGAGACATTTTGGCCCAATACTCGGCTGATCTTTCTATGCGTTCAAGATTGTTTTCGCTCAACAATCAGATGTCGTCTTCTTCTTTATATCAGCCCTGATGGACTGCACCAATGTAGTTGATTTTTTCTATGGATTACTGCCCGTTTTGGTACCATCGCTCCATATCCTTGCACGTTGTGAGTGCCATGAGAGTATCCTCCCGGAGTTCAGATATTCTTGTGGTAAATAAGTGTCGCTCGTTTGTGAACTTGCTATAGGCCTCCTGGAACTTGCTCCTTAAATATACTGCAGCCTACATGGCGTCTTGATAATACTTAGCCAGATGGTGCAAATGTTCCAGTTCTTTCAGGGCGGCAACCAGTTCATTTTCATCCTTTTTTTCTTTGTCTAGGGTGGCATCCGAGATCGCTCTCCCTACTCTGATAAGTTCAAATGTTCTGGTGTTTTCTGTGTTTATCAAATCTTCCTCTGTAGTGGTAAGGATGGAGCGATCCAATATAATCCTCCTTTTATTGGTGGTCCATTGGACAATAGCCTTCCTCTTTCAATCATAGGTGATCACATATATATCGGCTAACTCGTCCACAGGTTCAGGAATCTGCTGATCACCCCATGTGAGTGTGTTTCCTAGACTTCCGGTGGTGTATATTTGTGCAATATTGGGTTCTTGAACTTCCTCGTTGCGCTCCAAAGGCTCGGCCTCAGTCTATCGCTTGTCAGAGATCTGAGTATCAAGCAGAATAGAGGCATCGAGAGTAGACTTGATACTTACTTGTTCATTGGCCGTTGAAACGTCGATTTCCTTTTGTGGGGATCCTTCCTTTGGCTCGTCTGGTGCTGACTTGTCCTCTAGATTGTCTGCTCGGTTCTCTGGTGCATCGGGCCTCTTTGTGTCTAGGCCACTCTCAACTTCTTTTTCTTTCTGCGAAACCTCCTTGATTTGGACTTCGGGAACATGAGAAGATTTCTTATTAGGTCCCTTTTCTTCTTCGATATGCACAGGGGTCCTGAGAGATACCTCCGCGTTCTCGTCATTATCGTATATCTTTATAAACTCACTCAAGGGGTTTGACGTGCTTGTTTCTACTGGTACTCAGATTGCTTCTGGCTGGGTCTCCACAGCTGTTGGTGATCCAGCTGGTGGCATTGTGAATTCAAGGTCATCCAACCCGACAATTTCATCAACATCTATAAATTCGGGGCTGCTTGTACCCATCTAAATTCTCTCTGGGTTATCTGTAGGTGATCCTGTCGTTTCTGATAGGTTTGGGTCAGCTTGTAACTATTCAAGCACTCGACGTTCCCTTTCTAACATGAGTAGTACCCTTTCCCATGCATTCTGTACCAAATGGATAACTCTGTCTTGCGTAGGAGCTATCAAGGGGGCTTCAATTGTTTCAGGTGCTATCCTTTCTTCTCTGGCCATGAGAATCCCTTGAGTTGATTGTTCTAGGGCTCTCGCTTGATCATCTAGGCTCATGGCCTTGAACCTGGTTGCCTTAGAGTCAACCATCCTTGCCACTACCTCATCCCAGTTTTGAGCATTTTCGGTGAAGATCTCATCTTCAAACCTGTCATGGGCGTATGGCCAGCAGGTTGACATTTGTGATGCGTTCTTCAGGACCAGAACCTTTGGGTCGTGCTTGCGAAAACGACAAGTCTAGAATCAAAACTCCAATTGGATTAACCCTTCTTTTTTGTCTTGTGTGGTATCTTTTACCATGTAGAAACCTATATGAAATCCATAAGGTATGAATGCTCGCTTCTTATCATTAACCAGAGTAGCATTGTAACCTTGCAGGATGGTCTGATAACAAATTTCCCCTACTACTAGTCGATCAGGGACATACATAGGTAACATGTGTCGTGCTCCAAAAACCCCTGATGTAGGTATCACGCTCATCTAGGTACCAGTGGCCAACTTTTGATATAATATTTTTGGCCGCATTCGACAGCCTTGGGAACTCTTTCATGAACAACAAAAAATGAATATGTGCGATAAATTGATCGCATATGAGAGAGTAGGATTTCTTGTACCTGTTCTCCCACAAGATGCCGAAATATACATGGACTGGGAATTCTGAGGTGTGTCAGCTCAGGTTCATTCCAACAAAGGAATTTCTGGCACATATGACGTCTAATAAATAAGAATCCATGTAGAAGGACAGGGTTTCTCCTTCTTTTGGCGTCTGAGCCTGTCGTATGCAAGTGCTCAACTGTTTGGAGATGACGACACCCCAATTAAAACCTATTCCAGAAATGGATATAGTATAAGCTAGAGGCATCCAAGCCTCTGAAAACCTGGAGCAATATTTCTCCCCGTGCAATCAACAAAGGAGGACAATTAGATAGATATACGACTCCCTTAAGTTGGTTGTCGAGTACCAACCAGAGGTTTGATTGGTGAACTTTTTATTCTCTCTCCACCACGAAGACATCACCTTGCTGGTGTCGTGTTTCTCATAGAATCTCACAACAAAATTAGTGTTCAGCTGCTCCTTCGGGTCTCTGAGCTTGTAGTAATTATGAACCTCCACTGGAAGGAAAACCTCGACACACTCGCCATTTTCGTCATTAACCAAACATATTTGTGTGTCAGTGTGATCGATAAACCACTTCAGAAGTTCTATGCAGGGGAATACTGGAGTTTTGTTTGCTACCATGTGCAGATACGCCTTTCGGACGTTCGGGAGGACTTCATCGTCGAGTTTTCTTGTATCGAGATCACTGTGCGGGGTATATTCAGGGAATTCTTCCCGCTTGATGTTCTGGAAAAGTTATCCCTAGTGCGAGAATACTGTCTTGGTCCCTATGCTTGCCTCTGTGTCTCCGAAGGCCGGGGGTTGAATGAAAACCTTCTTGGTGGATGTCTTGATGACAGGCACTGGCTTTGGAGCGAATTCCAATTGTTTCGCGACCGCTGGGGAAGAACCTTCTCCCACCTCTAGTTCCTTTAGCTTCAATGCTCTTGGAGATTTCCTGGTGGTTGGTTTTCTCGGAGGCATTGTTCCTACAAATGAAACAATCTTTAGGGCCAACATACAGAGAAATAGTGGATGATAATGTATATGTGAGGTAAAACACAGCAAAATCCAGACTAGCACATACCTGTAACGCTTGCTAGACTATGTGGTTTAATACTCACAGGATCTTGTGGACTTCTTCCGGATTGCTCACCTGGATCCTCTATCTGACCTAAACTTCTTTGCGCGCAGAATAATCTTTTTTACAATGTCTCAAAAGAATTTGATGGGAAGATCTTACCAATCGTATCAACCAATTAATCTGGGTGATGAGTGAAATTCAAACAAATCTACCATCGAATCTCTAAAATTTAATTCATCGTGGGTTGATGGCGGAGGCGCAGAGGGTGATGTGTTATATCGGCATGTTCAAACGGTCCTTTTGATTCACGCACGAATTAGCAACTAATGTGATATTTTTGAATTAATTATCCCTTTGAATGCGTCATATCTAGCGTTAAAACGTCCCATCGTGTCGTTTTCCGAGTGGGTAGGTTGGGGATCGACGATGCGTGGTGAATATTTCGTTGGAAACCTCCTATTTAGAACTTCCGACGCCGATTGATATTGTCATACGAAGATGACGTGGCAAAACTAACTCGGGGTGCGACTCGGGCCTCGGGAAGTGCTAACGACTCAAGGGAAAACTCGATCATATGTTTAACCGCTTTGGCAACGACACGTGATAGGTGGGGGCAGATGGCTTGATTGTGTATCCCAATAGGAGTTGGAGTTTTTCAACAATATGCGTGTGTGAAAATAAACCTAGGACTGCCGATGCCGAAAAGTATCGAGGTTGGCGGTCGAAGGGGGGAATAAACCTTTCACGCTCTTTCTATGGACCTACCTTCTCAAAAAGCTCGTCGATGCCGAGAGTTTCGGGGATTGGCTATCGATGATTCTTTTCTTCCTTCGTAAATGCTTCCTCCTTCATCCTTTTGCTGATGCTGAAGGGATTGGTCATCGACGATATCCTTAGTGAAGCTCATCGTGAAAGAAAACTTCCGTCTGTCGATGCTGACGAAGATTGACGCTCGGCTACCTTGGTTCTCTTGAGCGATTTCCTTTCATGCTTAATCCTTTATGATTCCCAATTTCTTAAGCACATCGGGGAAAAGCTTTGGTTGTTGATTCTTTTAATTAAAAGTTAGTCTTTTTTAAGTTAACCAAATGCAACATTTTTCATACTGAAGTAGAATCAGACAGTGTAAAAGATCAAGTGGTACCCAAAAAATAAAATTTGAGATAGGCCTTTTAGGGTGTGTTGAGTGCTCAAGACGGTGCAAGTGCAACTCAAACACGAAAGCACCCTCCGGGTATACTTTGCAAAGTGTGACCCGACATCTACCCTAGGTACCATGGTATACCCCCGCAGTCACCTGTGTGAGTCACTAGAATAAAGGAAACTAAGTTTCCAGCTCGCAAACAATCACTAGGCAGGTATAGTCGACAGTCGGGTGGACCACAATGAGCAGGATAACAAGTCTGAAACCTACCGAGGGTATCGAAAGCAAGTGGTCCAGAAGACAACTGAGGATGTCAAACGAATTCGAGGTCCATGAAGCTCTGTTGGCAAATGCGAGCGATAGTATCCCACGACAGATCCTTAATATGCGTTCCCCACTACATTTAGTCTGGCTTTGGAGGGGTTGTCTCCGCTGCCTTTCCTCACGTGACCTCGTGTTTAGCCCCTGTGTTAGAGGGGGGTCTCGGATAACTGTCACATCACTGGACTTTAACACTCCCTAGCTCTGACTCCAATGTGTGTTTAAAAGCCTTGAAGAGTTTCCTCTCCAACCTAATTCAAGGCTCTAACCCTAAACTAGTTGATTGACCCTACAAACGTAAAAGTCTAATTAATTTTAAATTTAGCGTTCGTTTTAAATTGATTGTTTAACTCTAAGGATATGGCAGTGAAACTAGTGGTGTTTGTGGGAGATGAAAGGAGGAGAAAAAGACGAAACTCTGAAAGAAAAATGACTTTTAGTGAAAAATAAAGATTTACAACTAACTCTTTGTAACCAACTTTTTCATAACTAAATTTTTCAAGATCTTTAAAAAGAAGACCTAAAATGAAATTTCGCTCGACTACGAGCTACTTAAGTTCTAGAAATCAGTAAAGAACTTAAAAAATGAACTCTTTTTCCTATCAAGTAAAACAACTAATTCCAACTACTTTACCAAACTAAGATTTTTTTTTTTTTTTTTAAGATGCTTTAAACATGAAAAACTTGAAATAAATATTTTTTCTCTTTTCTTTAAAGAAATGAAAGGGATAAAAAGAACTACAAGACAAGACTGAAACAAACATGCGACCTACTACGGATCACAGGGAGTCACTAAAGACACCAAACAGGTCGATAAAAAATTCCAAGACTCACTTAAAACCCTTTTATAAGTAAACACAAGAAACATCAAAAGAACAAGCAATCTAAAATATAACCCAAGGTATGACTGTAAAAAAAGAGACACTGAACTCTGTCAAGAAACCTTGAGAAGTATAAACCTCAATCAGGAAAGAGGTTGGCTGCCTCTTTTTTAAAAACAATTTCTTGAACCATGTACACTAGTGTTGTTTCAGCAGCCTACGTATGTACATGGGCTGTTTACTAGACAGGGCACGTATGTACGCGGTCTTACCCACTGTAGGGCGCGTACACCTCTGTACTTCCCCCAAAAATAAATAAAACAGACAGACTGATAGGGCAGGGAGAACTGGTATGACACCAAAAGATGACCAGATCCCTTAAAAGACTCAATAGACTCAAAAAGAAACTCAAAAGGTAAAAAACCAATCAAACACCCAAAAAAAAAATCCCCTAAAACCCTAGAGGCATCCCCAGTATGGTCGCCAGTTCTTCTAGCGGGAAAACCCCCCTATGACTACACTAGGGTTCATAATGTAGGTATATAAACAACCGTGTAAAAGTCAACTACTTCTCTAACTACCCTAAACATGCCCAAAAATCATACAAGATAAACAAAGATAAGAAGGATTAGGTAACTATACCTCTACTCCGTGTTCGGTGATGATCCTCTCGCACTTGTAAGCTTTGCTGACTGCACGCCTCCTCCCAATGCTGGCCAACATTCAAAGATAGATAAACAAAGATCTGCAAGCATGCAATTCATATACAAATTAGGGTTAGATGTTAGAACATAAACCATTAAAAGCATTCAATACACCATGATTTGGGACATGAAAAGTACTTCTTTTATTGATAACTCAATGATTATACCTTTTACAACCAAAGACAACTACTGCTCCATGAACCTAGTCCGAGCTCCTCTTCACCAAGCTCCAAGTGCACCACTGTATGGATTATCCTTTCAACCTTATGATCTCTTATTGGGAGGAGAATGGGTTTTTGATGGAGGAAGAAGGGCTAATTGGGAAAAACAGAGACAATTCTCACAAAAGCGCTGCAATTACTTGGGGCAAGGAGGGGATGTGAAATGGGAAAGGTTTCACTGTTCTTATGTCTAGATGTAAAATGAGACTCCGACACCTCCTTTTATATGTGAAAATGATGGTTATTCGGTTGGGTGATGGGCTATAGGCAGTGGATTAGTTGGGAAACTACCCAATAGCCCGTAATCTCAACGAATTCCTTGCAACTTTTTATTTTTTTCAACTTTTGAAAGTATACGCGGGTTGTAGTGGTGCAACATGCGTACATATGCAAGCTATAGTGGTGAAAAAAGCGTATGTACGTGGGCAGTATTGGTGTAGGGCTCATACATCTTCAAAAAATGGGTTTTTTAGAAGAGCAACTCAATGATGGATTGGAAAAAATGCAAGTAAGAGGGCCAAAGGCCAGGGATGCATGTGTAGAGAAATTTAGGGTTATAACAACCATCCTTACCGAACCTTCGAGATATGTCCAGGGATGATCAGTCCCCTAGGATATAAAATCCTAACTCAGCTACTCATTGTTGGTCAAGATACCATAGTATCATCAACATCACTCCCCCTTTCGAGGGAGGTCCTTTCAGACTATACCAAGCTTGGCTCGAAAGTGCTCAAACTTTACACGAGACAGAGGCTTGGTCAACACATCTTCAACCTGCTTATCTGTGCCAACATATTGGAGCTTTATTGCTCCTCTCTACATCATATCATGAAGGTATTGATACCAGATTTCTATGTGCTTCGACTTGTCATGGAACACAGGGTTCTCTGTCATCTTTATGCAACTCTAGTTATCACACAGAATCACAGTTGCTTCCATCTCCATTAAAATAGACCTTTCAAGAACTTCCGAAGCCATATGGATTCACAACTGGAGGAACATGCAACAATGTATTTCCCTTCTATCGTGCTGAGAGAAATACTGGATTGCTTCCTACTCTGCCATGAAGTCATGGCTGACCCTAGACTGAAACAACATTGTGAAGTGCTCTTTTTGTCAGAAACACTTCCAGTCCAATCTGAATCGGTATAACCAATCAGTTTGAAGTCATGATCTCCATTATAACAGAGACCAAAGTCCAATGTACCCTTAAGGTATCTCATCACATGTTTTGCAACAACAAGGTGAACACGTCTAGGATCTACCAGATATTGACTCAAGGTGTTCACAACAAAACATATATCTGGCTGGGTGTTCGTTAGATACATCAATGATCCAATGATCTGCATGTACAACATGGCATCAACCAATTCTGACAAAGTATCAACTATGAGATTCAACTTAGTTTCCATGGGTGCGTTCATGTATTTACACTCCAACATATCAAAATTCTTCAATATTTCAACTGCATACTTCCCTTGGTTAAGGAGTATCTTCTCTGGGCTCTGCCAAACCTCAAGGCCTAAGAAATAGTGCATTAGGCCTAGGTCTTTCATCTTAAATTCTGCAGCGAGCTTCTTCTTACAATCAATGATTAACTTTTCTTCTCTAGTTAAGAATAAGTCATCCAAATACAACAACAATATAACTGGCTCATCAGTCATAGCCTTGAAGTAGAGGTTAGAGTGAGCTTTACTCTTGGTAAATCCCAAGATCATCAGGAAACTGTCAATCCTTCCATACCAAGATCTAGGAGCTTGCTTCAATCCGTACACAACCTTTTTCAAATTGCAGACATGAGTCCTTTTGTCTTCAACTTCAAACCCTTGAGGTTGTTCTATATACACTTCTCCTTCAATGACACCATTTAAGAAAGTTGTTTTCACATCCATCCGGTGTAATTTCCACTTCATCATAGCTGCAAAAGATATGATGGTTCTGATAGAAGTGTATCTAGCTATAGGAGAAAACGTCTCTTCATAGTCAATGCCTTCCTTTTGAGAAAATCCATGAGCTACAAACCTTGCTTTATATTTCTCAATACTTCAATCAGAAACATGCTTTTATCTTGTATATCCATTTGAAAGATACCACATCTTTTATCTTCAGTCTGGGAACTATTTCCCATACATCATTCTTTATAATTGATTGGTATTCTTCTGTCATGGCATCTGCCCATTCTTTCTTCTGAATTGCTTCTTCAAAGCAAGAAGGCTCCTTCTCTATGAGATCACACATTAAATCCATATAACTGGAGAATGGCTTAGGTTTCTTGAGTTTTCTCATGGTTCTTTCTAGGGCACCATACTTCTCTCCATCTTGAATTAGTTCCCTTGCCCAAGCTGGCTTTCTCTTGTGAGAGATCGTCATTGGGGAGGTTCTTGAGATTCTATCATGTCATGATATTCTAGAATCTCCCCATGTTGTGAAACTGTGACTTCCCTCACTGGTGTTGCAACTATGAAAGCTACAGGTTCTTCTTCATATCCTTCTTCAAGATGACATCTCCTTGATTTTTTGAGTGTTGCATCTTCATCAAAGGTTACATATTTGTTGATATCAATATGATGGTAACCTGGTATATAGATTCTGAAGGCCTTTGAGACCACATAGTATCCAAAAAATATTCTTTTCTTTCCTAAAGGGTCCAACTTGGTTCTCTTCTTTTCTAGAATGTGTACAAACACTAGACAACCAATTTAACACCCCAAGGTTGATCCCCTAATGAATTGTAAACATGTTTTATGGGCTGGTGAGCCAAGTGATTATAAGCTAGGAGGATTATATGAATATTAGGCCAGGGAGCCTAGATGCTAAAGGCCAATGAGCCTATTTTAGTATATGTATATCATTGATATAAAACATTGTTGCATGTAGAATGACCACGAAGAAAGAGTTATGGGGGACTAATATCCACTAGTTAGGGAAAGGGAAGGGGCTAAGAGGATAGGAAAAAAGGGCTAAGCTAGAGGGCTTATTGCCAAAGGAATATTATAATATTATTCCTAAAGATTACGGTGAGGATAATTATTTTATCCTAAGTTCTTATGGGAGGGTGAATGAATCTCAAGTGGAGAGAAAACGAGCTCTTGGAGAGACATGTGTCGTCCAGGGTGCATGGAAATATATGTGGGGAATTATTCTGTTTTGGGGGATCTTTTCCTCATGCCCTCAACATTCACATAGTCATTCATTCTCCCCAACATTGAACCTCCTCCATTGTTGACCTCTGTAACTGGCAAGCATATGGACTTGCTTGACCTTGTACCTTGCCTTAATTGTTGGTTGTTGTTTCCATCATCTGTGCCATACCCAAATTATGTTGCTGCCATCGCCCTTACTCGTTTGACTTAGGAGCTAGACAAAAGAAGCAGGTTGTCAAGCCTGTGGGTTTTGAAGAGGTGGGTTGTCAAGATCGTGGATTGAAGAAGCAGGTTGTCAGGCATATGAGCAACTCTCTCCAGGTGAGAGGGATTGTTGGGAAAGTGATTTTTCCTAGAGGGAGCCCAACAAAAACTACAAAGCTCTGAGAATTCCTAATCTGGCATGTTGCTGAAGCCCTGGAAGAGAAGTGGAGCAGCCGATGGAATGTTGAACAATGAAGGTGTATATTCCCAGGGTGGGACATGCATGTGGGGAATGATATGTTGTGAGTTGTGAGCGAGAGTAGGCTCATGGGAGGGAATCCTTCCTGTTGCATTGTGTGACTTCCCGCAGTCTCAACCTAGCTTAGGAATCCCTTTTCTCGGGTGGAGTTTAGTGCCAGCTTGGTGGTGAGTCACTGCTGAGAGTGATGAGCAGCGTGGTATAAGGGTGGGAGGTTTGTGGAAGGTCTGCACGCAATTGGTGGACATCAATTAAAATATAAGTTTTAGTTGTGTTAAATTTTACATGATGTGTTTAAGTGCATGTTTGATATTTATAAGAATTTTTCGTGTTTATTGCATGTATGTTTTACTGTTAAATTCCACATGAATCTGTATTGTAGAAAAATGGTTATATCTATTTAAATTTGGATTATATATATAGGAGATTGAACATAGTATAATTTTGGTAGCATGTCACAACCCTGGGATGGCAAAATTGGTATCAGAGTCCATGGTTTCAACACTGAACCTGGATGGGCCGTGTTTAAGGAATTGAAGTAAAAATTCCACAGGGATTTGATGTAAAGAGTGCCAGAGGGGTGTTGAGAGAGCTCATGGGTGGTAATGGAAAGCTCAAGAGGAGTGGCGAAGGAGTTATGACCGCAATCGTGGTTGATAACCATGAGATTTAATTTGAGCCGTAGGATCTACGTGGGGGAAGGCAGACCCTTCCCATTCATCGGATATGGAAAAAGGTGCACGACAGTTAACCATCAAGTCCTTCAGACTTCATTACTTCATAAAGTTTTAAGTTTTTGACGAAAAAGGGGCCGGAGCACGAAACTTCGAAGTCTAAGAGTGACTCTCACCCATAGATCATTCGGGAGAAGGCGGACATTTGGATTTCCCAAGTAGTTTGGCGGTTCAGAGTTCGGGGAAATTGGTTGAAGTGTGTGCATAATGGACTTCCTCCCGAAGTCCCGAAATCTGGAGTTAATCTAGACCATTCGTGTTTGAGGACACATGTCCGCAGATTGACTATTTGGGAATTCAATGTTCAGGGGATGTGTAGTGTAGTATGGAGAGGTCTCCCGAAGTCCTGAAGTTTGGAACCAAATTATACCGTCGATTTCTAGGGACACATGTTCGTAGATTAAGTAATGGTCGAAATTTTGATAGTCCAGGGGTTGTATGGTGTTCAACAGTGAAATCCTTCGAAGCTCGAATTTTTGAAGTCCCAAAGCGCCGTAGTGACGTGGACCTATTCAGAAGTTTGACATTCGGGAGTTATAAGGTGTGTTGGAGTGGAATCTCCCGAAGCCCGAAGTCCTAAAGCGCTGGATATGACATGGCATGATGATGTCACCTAAGGTGATGCAGACCTTCCCTAGTCGTGCCATGTGTCAGTCAGAATTATACTTTTGACAACCTCGTTGGACCAATAACAGTTCGACACATGGGGGCCACATGTCACCATATCATATGATGAAAAAAATACTACATGGACCCCAGAAAAGTTAAGAAGTTTGTGAATTCAATGTTTGGAGGAAATAACAGATGGTGATGGAAGAACTTTCAGATCTTTGAAGTCCCGGAGTCCCGAAGTCCCAAATTCATGAAGTCGTGAAGCACCAGAGTGATGTGGCATGATGAAGTCACCTTAGATGACGTGGACCTACTCTAAGCATGCCATGTGTCACTTTTTTTTGTACCACTCACATGCCCTTAGTACTAATTGGGACCTGACACATGTCGCCCATCAATGGGGCCATGTGTCACTACATTAATTGCTTGACAATCGAGTAAAGGAGATCGCCATATTTTCAAATTCAATGTTTGGAAGGAATGAAGTGTGATGAAGGTGAAACCCAGAAAGCTCCAAAGAGTAGAGTAAATCCTCAATGTTGACCAGGAGAGGATACGTGGAAGTAGATACCATAGTCTAGAGACTTGGAACTCTAGAGGATTCAAGGCATAAGAAGTTGGGGTCGAGGAGTCCTGAAGGCTGGAGTCCATCTCAACCATTGATTACAGTGGACACATTGCGCCAAATCCCAAGGTTTGGAGACTTGGTACTCCAAAGGAATGGAGTTGCAAATGGCTTTGAATCGAGAAATCCCGAAGGCCAGAGTTAATCTTAACTATTGATCGAGAGATGATACATGGATAAAGGAGAGGACCTGTAGTAAGTTGACATTCTGGGAGATATATGGAGAGGTGCTTTGGAAATCCCTAAAGCCTGGAGCTGTGGAGAAAATCCTAGTCGTTGATTAGGAGAAGATACAGGGCAACAAATCCTGCAGTCCAGAGACTTGGTACTCTGAAAGGATTGAGAGTGTGGACAGTCAGGAACTTCTGAAGCTCGGAGTCCTAGATCTTCTATTGACCATAGATATAAACAAAGAATGAGGACTTTCGATCAATGCATCCTTTGAGTATATGAAGTGCGAAGCTCTAGAAAGTAAGTCTGGGAGTTCGCCAGTTCGACGTTCGGGAGAAGTCAACGTGGAAGTCGAGAGAACCTCCAAAGTTTTGGAGCCCCAAATTTCCCTAAGCTCCGGATAAGTGCCTATCAGTTAGTGCTTAGTCAGATCTGTGGTCACATTAGGTTGGGGTCCAAATAAAATGGGCTTATGCCCGGAAACTATGTTAAAAGAAAGAAAAGGGCTTAAAGGAGGAGCCTGTGAGGTTCTTGATTATACAGATCTGCACCGAGAAAAGTAAATAAGGACTATGAAAATGAAGAGAAAGATCCAACAAACATCCAAGAGATAATTGGGCTCTTAAGAAGGAAGATCACATGTGCAAAGATCAACTTCACAAGAAAGACAATTTTCAGATAGCCATAACTCTTTGGCTAGGACTCAGATTTGAGCATGAAAGCAGGCGTTAGAAAGGTATTGAACAATAGAATACAACTGTTCACCCAGAAATTGGATATGAACAGTCAAATTCTTAGGAAATCAACAGAAATATGTCTAATATCTATAATTGAACCAAAATGGTTCATGTTTTTATAAAATTGTTGAATCGGTTAGCTTGACAAGGTTCTGTTGGATGCACATTTTTGCAGAATTAACAACAGATTGATCAGATCAGATCACCATAGAGTGTAGTGAGACAGATGATACATAGGGATCTTACAGCCAAGAATATGAGATCAGAGGAATGGATGTCCATTTGGGTATGGAAGGAACAAACTCCAATGGACACGGAGAAGGAAAGGAGGATAACATGAATATGGTAGAGACCATTAGAAATTTGTAAAAAGATGTCTAGAGTCTCAAGGATGATAATGAAAAGCTTATGAAATCCAAAGAGCAATAGGAAGACTTCAATATGAAGTAAATGAAGAGCCTGGACATAGTTGAAAATAAATTGGATAAGGAGAGTGCCTCCAACAAATCGGGAAGCCACAGGACCCCTGAGTAAAAAGGAAGATCAAAGAGCGGTAGCATACATCGCCATCACTTTGAAAGACATTCCAATAGGAGAACACATAGCAGCTCAATTCCATCCTCTATAAAAAATCATAAGAGGTCTGGGGTGGATGGATTGAAAGGATACATGAAAAAGATCAAACCTCCTACCTTTGATGGAGAGCACAAGAAAGATGGAGATGTCGAGACATGGTTGTTGGGTATGATAAAATATTTCCAACTGCATAATTATTCTTCTCATGTAGAAGGAATAATTTCTATTTATCATCTAAAAGGAAAGGCATCCATGTGGTGGGATTAGCTTGTGCAAGTGCAGCATATCAGAGAGAAGAATGTTACATGGAAGGAATTCAAGAAACATTTTGAGAAGAAATACTTGACCAAGAGGTATTATGACAAAAAGATGAAAGAGTTATTTGAACTCAAACTGGGTAGAATGACCATTGATGAGTATGAAAGAAGATTTTTAGAACTGTTGAAGTATGTCTCCTTCATCAAAGATGAGACAATTAAGATCAAGAAATGTTTGAGTGGTCTGCCATCTTTCATCAGTGATAAGATTCAATATGACGGTCCTAAAACTTTGGAGGAAACCATATGAAGAGCCAAGTGCTTATATGATCATCATAAGGGAAAGCCTACTTTCCAAAGAGCTTGGGAAGACAAGAAGAAGTTTAAGAGGGAACAAAGGAAGAAGGGGAACAAGCCACCATTTTTCATAAACAATCCTCAAGGACAACCATCTTTTAGAGAGCACATTGTTATCACTAAAATTTCGTCTGCACATGGCAACAAGAACTCCACATCATCTGCACATAGCGACAAGAACTCTACATCATCAAAACAACAATGAAGTCATTCATGGAACTATTCACAGCATTCCAG
>JZKD02S2267281.1:5255-32394 GCA_000966675.3 Picea glauca | reverse complement strand
AACTATACTTATGGAAGAACAACAAGATAAGGATTGCTATCATTATACAAGTCAGATATTACACATGAAAGGATGAAAAATCATGTGGAAGCTATTACAAGATAAAGCGAAATCATAATCAATTCTGAAGAGACTTAGAAGAAGCAAAAACAGAAAGAAGTCAACAATCAAGAGGAAATTGGAGAAAGACTTATAACACTTTGTAGCAGGGAATAAGGATGTGGACGGAAGCGTGGACTCTCCTATATGGAGGGAGTCGATTATATATCACCAAAAAGAAGAGCATGCATTCATACATGAAGCAAGGATTAGGAGGGAGCTAATCCTACGATCCATTGAAGATGATGAAGTATATATCCATGGTAGCAAACATGAAAAATCTTAGAAGAAGTCTTCTTCGAAGAGAAGCCTTAAAGTATCCCTGGTTGTCCATTCACATCCGTGATCCTATGATGAAAGGAAGAAGGGAAGTCTTAGGGCATGGAATCTATAAGAAACTCCATGGACCCAAGAGCTAAAGAAAAACACAAGGAAGAACATAAAGATTCCAAGAAAGAAAGAGAAGCCAGAACAACTAGTCACTGTATTAAGAATCACAAGATTACCAGCCTAATATGAACTCAATAAAATCAATCAAGCAAAGGAACTGAAAGTTGTGATGAAGACTAGTGTATATATGCAAGCATTGCAAGATCCAGAACTAGAGGTTCTCCCAGATGGAGGGAGAAGACTATGATGATTACTTGTTCAAATAAACCAGACATACCTCTACACGAGTCATTATATCATCTGCAATATCCATGCGTTGGAGTTCTACATCAGATAAATGCAAAGATTATTCTCTAGAGAAATTGAACAAAGAGCGTATGAAGAGCAACCTCAAGACCTTGAGGCATAGAGACCCTTGTATGCAGATGGAAGAAAATAACTTGGTGGAAACCTCCAGTGCACAGCAGAAGCGTGGTGAAGATTTTCTATAACAGAGATATTGTATCAAGATGATTACTCAGAAGATCAGATCTCATGATGACAGAAAAATGCCACATGGATATGTTCCAGTCTTTCCAACAGTGATATACTTTATTGATCAGAGCTACATGAAGCCTTCAAAGAAAACCAGTGTTCCAGACCGAAGTACATTTGAAATCAAGCATTACATTATCCGTGGTGAAGTCCAAAAAGGAGAAAGTGGTTCTCCAATACATATCTCCACAGATGAGCAGATAAGCAGACATCTTGGTAAAGCTTGTGTTCAAGATGAAAGAGTTTGCGTACTCAAGCTGGAGCTCGTGGATATGACTTCCTTATTGAGAAAGGAAGAGATAACTCCTAGGTTGGGAGAGAGCACTGATGTATTATTGATTGATGGACATTCATTTTTCAGTTCGAAGAATGGTCCAGGATGAGTAGATTCTTTCTAGTTCGGAAAGTGGATTGAGATTTCTGACGGACAGACATTTTCTAGTTCAGAAAATGGTCCAGATTGTTGATGTACCATAGACAACGACTTCCCATTGTGGTTAACATGGGGAGTTGTCTAGGGAAGTCTCTCTTCTTGAGGGTTACTAAAGAACACTGGCCCGCCTCACCGAACAACAATTTCTCATTGTGGTTAACATGAGGAATGGTTTGTTTTGGAGGTTCGTACAAGACAATCTTTTTCCTCTTGTGGTTAACAAAGGAAATGGTACGGACAATCATTCCTTAGGGTGGATTCATTCTCTCCAGGTTTCACTTTGTTTAGTGCCGGAGGAATGGCCTAGAGTGGGGAATGGTCCAGGCTCAACAATCGGGGACATACATTCCTTAGGGCAGACTCATTCCCTCCAGGTTACACTTTGTTTAGTGTTGGAGGAATGGCCCAGGGTGGGGAATGGTCCAGGCTAAAAAATCAGGACAGTTATTCTTCCTTGCTTGAGAAGAATAGTCCAGATAGCTCATCATTGATGTCTTACTTTTTGAGGGCAAATGCTCTTCCGAGATCTCACAGATGTGAGTGGAAGAATGGCCCAGATGATTCAGTTTATGTCATAACATTGTTTCTGTGCAGGTTGATATCAGATGATTGTTATGAAGATTGTATGACAATAGATATATACTACTGTGGTGGATGTGTTCCACTGTTCGTGACTATACATTACTGATCAAGTACTTGTTTGCTACTTGGTGTGGTAGTGTACCACTGGATTGTAGTTATGTACTACTATGAATGTTCTATTTTGTTCTGATTGCCTTGAAGACTATCAGCAGTTTGGTAAATGATTATCAGCCAAATGGATGATTAAAGGACAGAGATTTTCCAGACGGAAAATGGTTCAGAGCATTTACTCTTCTAGGACGTATGTCCATATTAGAAGAATGACTCATGTGTCACTCTGTGGAGTGAGCATCATGTCTAATTACTCAGATAGAGTATGGTTTCGAGAGATGATGCAACTGATGGCACTAATGATAATGATGGTTCTCATGATCTAGTCATAAGATAGTATATACAACTATGTTGATGCTAACGGGGGAATGGTATGTTTGTGCTCAAGACCATTACCTGTAATACCTCCCTAGCTAGGAGGGAGTGTTGATATTATGGTAGCTGCGGGAGGTATTTACCTCCACGTGTAAACCTGACGAGAATAGAATACTCTGGGAAGCAAGAGAAACCCTAATGAGTTGGCTAATAACCCTAGAAGACTTGTCGGCTCAAGAAGATAACTTATATTAGGTTATTAGCCTCCAAGAGAAGAAGTCGGTAGAATAAATAATATATACTGAACAAACAGATACCTAGAATGAGAAGTCGGCCTAGGCAGTTAGCCAGAATTACTATAAATATAGGAGGCCAGTCTTCATTTCGACAGGTAGTCTCAGAATTGCAAAGAAGCACTCGTGCAGACTACAGTGCCCAGTTTTGTGCGAAGGTTTGGAGGAGAGTTGTCAGTGCGACTGTTGTAGCTAGCAGTTACATTTTGGCTTGGATTATCTCTTGGGTAGGGTTTGGACTATCTAATCAGCTCTTGTTGGTGCGCTATCCTTGGGGAAAGGTGTGCTACCCTTTGTTTGGCTATCTAGCCTAGGGTTTGCTTCCGGAGTGATTCTTTGTTAAGGTTAAGGTGCTCGGAGGGTGGTTTCGGCCTATGGTTGGGTGACAATAATGATATTGTTAATGGTAAAACGAGCACATCAATTATATTCTAACAACGACTACCCCAACGACTTGATCAAGAAGACAAAACGTCCCCTAAAGGGAAGACGTCAGACCCATTTTAGGGTTTAATTTGTGCAGAAGTGAAATTTAAATGAATTTGTTTAATATTACTTTGTTAAGGGGGCAAGATTAGGGTTGTTGACCCCTAGTCTTGTGGTTTACCCCTAAATATGTGGACAAGTCACCTTGGTGACATTTTGTATAAATAAGAGATCATAAGATCTCATTTTAACATAACTCTCCATTGTGAGAGACTATTGGATGAAATTTTTGCTACCTTTGGCAAATTGTGTCTTTTATGCTCTAGCGCTAGCCTTGGAAGGCTTATCTTTTGCTCTTATGGTGGATTGTCTTAGCATTTTCTTTGAAATTGGTATGGTCTTTTACCTTCATGCTATCATTTGCTTCAATTCAAGGTTATTGTGCTAAGAACTAAGTGGGAAGTATAAGGATTTACACCCCCACTCTAGTATTCACCATTTTTATGCTCAAGATTGTTGATATTGCAAGGGTTTGGTTAAGGAAGTAAGAGGATTTACACCCCTCATCTTCAAACCCTAGCTAGAGGTACTTGCCTTGAGGAGTAAGATGGTTTACACCCCCAAGGATTTAGTAACCCTAGCTCTTTCTACGTGACTCCATTAACCCTTCTTTAAAGGCACTAGTCATTTATTTGTTGCATTGGAGATATAAAATTGTTGGCTTGGGAATCATGATTTTTGCAAATTATATGTCTATCTCTTTTGGAAAGTTTTCTTGATTCTTTGAGGAGTCTTACCTCCCTAGGGTGTCATCTTTTACCCACATATCAAATTGTTGTACTAACTTGTTTTCTACAGCCGTAAGGCTGCAGAAAATCAGTGACCCTAGGTGCTAATATCTCTTAAAGTAACCCTAGACTAGCTCCTAAATTTGGCTTACTAACTCTACTAATTAGGGTGCACCTTTTAGACTAGTTGTTGGCATCTTTTGATGGTTTGATTCGCTAATATAAGTGATTGAAAGCTACAGACATAAGGCTGCAAATTTTTGCAGAAAATACATGTTATAACAGTCATCTTTTCTTGCCTCTCAAGTGCCATTTTCAGCTCATATTTATTGCTAGTCTTAATGTTGATTTGTTTAACTAATTTAGATCTTCATATGCTGATTTAGATGCCATTTTGTTGCTATCATAATTGTTGCATAATAGGGACAACAAACTTAACTTGATGATCCAATTAACACCATACATTGCAAGTGGGCTTTTCTTGTGTCTTAGGCAGGTACAATCATCCAAAGAAGTACATATTTGAGGCAACATCTATTTGGTTTACAAGGCATCTCCTTTCCATATTTCACTCCATTTAGATTTAACCTCTACGGGCTCCACTTCTGTTAAGTTTTTACTGTTGTTATTAGGTTATTTCCAAATTATATGAGCATTCAATGCATTTCCAAAACAATAGCATAAAGAGGATCAGTGAAAGAAACACAATTACAAGGTATGCAACATTTTATCCTGGGAAACCCTCATCGGGGAGAAAACCCATCAAAAACTTCCTCGATAATAGATTGCCAATACAATGCCAAGAATAAGACCAAAACACCAAAAATAAACCAAGACTGAGCATGCGCCTCTCTTCTCCTTCCTCCTGCAATTGCAACTACCTTCAAGATATGCACACTAGATGAGTGAGTGTGTCTGTGTGTAAATGAAACACCAACCTCACATATAAATATAATTGTGAGATGGTGCTAGGGTTGTGTCTCTTCACTTGGTTGAGCCGACTTCTCATAGAAGTGGCTAAAACCACTTTATAATTACTAGGGGCCGACTTTACAAATACCACTATACAAATACGGTTTGACCAATCCACAAAAGGGGATTTGATCTTATACAAGACCCGACATGATCTATCCGCAAAAGGGGATTTGATCTATAAGATAATAACTCAAATATAATTAGAATATTCTTCTAAGTTACAATATTTCAACACTCCCCTTTAACGGGAATGGTATTCTACTGACATGACCCAATACAACATCATCAAGAGAAGGATAGGGCATCATCATCAACAACATTTGGAACACTGACTGACACATCTATAAATCATCAGAAGTTTTTCTCATCATCAATATCATCATCGTTCACAACATGGAGTTGGAGTAACATCATCATCATCATCATCATCAACAACAACAACAACAACAACAACAACATGAAGCTGAAACATCAACGTCAATAGCATGAAGCTAGAACAACAACATCAACAGCACGAGGTTGGTACAACATCATTGACAACACGAGGCTGAAACAACATCATCAACATCACAAGGTTGAAACAACAACATCAACAACATATGGCAACAAAATGAGGCATGTGCAACAACAAAATTTTGTGGTACTCTGGAAAACATCCTAGGGAGCTACCACTAATGACCACAACTGGCATATACATGCACAAGAACTCTGACAGACCATCCTTATTGGACCTTCGAGATCTTCCCAGGGATGATCAATCCCTTGGGATATAAAATCCCAACGGAGCTGCCCATTGTTGGTCAGGATACCATAGTATCATTAGCATCACTCCCCCTTTCGAGGGAGGTCCTTTTGGACAACACCAAGCTTGTCTTGGAAGTACTCAAACTTCACCCGAGACAGAGGCTTGGTCAACACATCTACAACCTGCTCATATGTGCCAACATATTGGAGCTTTACAACTCCCCTCTGCACCATATCACAAATGTAGTGATACCAGATCTCTATGTGCTTCGACTTATTATGGAACACTGGGTTCTCCGTCATCTTTATACAACTTTGGTTATCACATAGAATCACGGTGGCTTCCATCTCCAGATCGAACAGACCTATCAACAACTTCTGAAGCCATATGGATTCACAACTGGCGGAACATGTTGCAATGTATTCCTCTTCTCCCGTGCTGAGAGCAATATTGGATTGCTTCTGTCTTTTCCATGAAGTCATGGATGACCCCAAACTTAAACAACATCCTGAAGTGTTCTTCCTGTTTGAAGCACTTCCAGCACAATCTGAATCAGTATAACCATACAGTCTGAAATCATGATCTCCAGTATAACAAAGACCATAATCCAATGTACCTTTAAGGTATCTCATCACATGCTTTGCATCGACAAGGTGAGCATGTCTGGGCTACACTAGGTATTGACTCAAGGTGTTCACAACAAAGCATATATATGGCCTGGTATTCGTCAAATACATCAACGACCTAGTAATCTGACTGTATAGAGTAGCATCAACCAACTCTGAAAAAGTATCAACCAGGATCTTCAAATTCATTTCCATGGGTGTGTTCATGACTTTACATTCCAACATGTCAAATCTCTTTGGTATTTCAACTGCATACTTCCCTTGGTTAAGGAAGATCTTCTCTGGGCTCTGCCAAACTTCAAGACCTAAGAAATAATGCATCGGGCCTAGGTATCTCATCTCAAACTCTGCAACAATCTTCTTCTTGCAATCTGTGATGATCTTTTCTTCTCATGACAAGAATAAATCATCCACATATAGTAGTAGTATAATTGGCTCATCATTCATAACCTTGAAGTAAAGGTTAGAATCAACTTTACTCTTGGTAAAGCCCAATATCATCAAGAAACTATCAACTCTGCCATACCAAGCTCTAGGAGCTTGCTTTAATCCGTACAAAGATTTCTTCAACCTGCAGACATGAGTCTTTATATCTTCAACTTCAAACCCTTGTGGTTGTTCTATATACACTTCTTCTTTAATAACACCATTTAAGAAAGTTGTTTTCACATTCATCTGGTGTAACTTCCACTTCATTTTGGCTACAAGAGCTATGATGGTTTTGATAGAAGTGTGTCTGGCTACATGAGAAAATGTCTCTTCATAATCAATACCTTCCTTTTGATAAAAACCACGAGCCACAAATATTGTCTTATGTTTCTCAATTATTCTCCGTGTTGCATGTTTTATTTTGTATATCCACTTGGAAGATACCACATCTTTGTTCTTTGGTCTGGGAACTACTTCCCATATATCATTCTTTACAATGCAATGGTATTCTTCTATCATGGTGTCGATCCAATTTTTCTTTTGAACGGCTTCTTCAAAGCAAGTAGGTTCATTTTCTATGAGATCACACATCAAGGCCATATAGTTGGAGAATGGCTTAGGTTTTTTGCTTTGTCTCATGGTTCCTTCTAGGGCACCATACTTCTCTGCATCTTGAATAAGTTCTCTCGCCCAAGCTGGCTTTCTCTTGTGAGAGATCGTCATACGGGGGGGTTCTTGAGATTCTATCATATCATGATCTTCTGGAATCTCATCATCAGGGGTAACTGTAACTTCCTTCACGGGTTCTGCAATTTTGGGAGCTACAAGTTCTTCTTCATATACTTCTTCAAGATGGAATTTCCTTGATCTTTTGAGTGTTGCATCTTCATCAAATGTTACATCTCTTTTGATCTCAATATGATGGTAACCTGGTATGTAAATTCTGAAGGCCTTAGAGACCTCACAATATCCAACAAATATCCCTTCTTTCCTGAAGGATCCAACTTAGTTCTCTTTTCTTTTGGAATGTATACAAATACTGGACAACCAAATATTTTGAGATGGCTCACTTCTAGTTTCTTTCTGGTGAACATTTCTTTGGGAGTTTTGAATCTAGGTGCACTATGGGATAATATGTTTTGGACATATACCGTTGTTCTTGATGCTTCAACCCATAAGTGCATTGGAAGATCTTGATCATGAATCATAGTCTTTACTGCTTCCATAATCATTCTATTCTTTCTTTCTACTACACCATTTTGTTGAGGATTATAGGGAGTGGTGGGCTCCCTCTTAATCCCGACATCTCTGCAAAAGCTTCCAAATTCATTAGAAGTGTACTCTCCATTGTATTGATTTTCCTTTCAGAGAGGTTTTCTACCAAGGCTTTGAATTTCTTGAACTTTATGAGTACTTCATCTTTTGACTTTAAGAAATAAACCCAAGTCTTATGAAAGTAATCATCAATAAAGGATACATAATATGCATATCCACTTAGAGAGGTTGGTGGCATTGGACTGCATACATCTGAGTGGATAAGCTCCAAGATTCCTTAGATAGGGTACTAATAATCATCTCCAAGGGAAACTTTCTGGGGGAAGTCTTTTTCTGTAACGCTAGAGAGAATGTATTTCTGACCTGTCATGTGCCTAGAGGCATCACTATCTATGAGCCAAGTATCCTCTCCAAGTGTCACAGATCCTGAGAGGGCGGAAAACAAAACCTAATGTTCAATCTCTTCTTTAGTTAACTTCTTGGGTGGTTCATCATCTTCAATTGCATGGGCATGATGTCTTTTGTTATTTCTCCTCTTGAATTCTTCCCTTCTGGGAGGACAATTCTTAGCAATGTGTCTAATCTTATCACAATGATAACATTAATAGGAGGAGAAATCTTTTCCCTTTCTTTGACCCATGTGATATTTCTGGAGTCTCTTTGGAGGGTGAGATTCTTTATGATTTTTCTTTCCTCCTTTAGCATGAGAAGCTAGGGCTTGATTTTCATCTCTTAATAAGACGACTCCTCGGTTGGCCACTCTTGCTTATTCTTGAACACATTCTTCTCATAAAGTGGCAAATTTGAGTTTCTCTTTTCTTTCACAAATAGTTTGGAAGAAGGCATCCCAAGGTCTTGTGAGACCATTAAGAGTTGTCATTATGAGTTCATATTCATCTAAGTTGTCTCCAATTGCCTCTAACTGTTCCTTGAATTGAGAAACCCTAGAGAAATAGTCTTGAATTGTTTCTCCTTTCTGCATCTTTGTATTCTTGAGTTGAGTTCTCAAATTCATCTTCTGGTTGATGTTCTTTCCTTCATACATTCTGGTTAGGGCATCAAACATATCTTTTGGAGTATTCTTAGAAGACACTTGAGAGATCAAGTGGTATTTAATGGAATCTGTAATTATTCTTTTGGCCTTAATCATATCCTTCTTGTACTTCTCTTTGGCTACTTCTTCTTCGGGTTTCGATACATTTTCTTTTGTGAATTTTGCAATGTCATTCTCTTCAAGAATTAGTCCAATTTTGTACTTCCAGGCACATAAGTTTTCCACACCTTCTAACTTGTCAACAAGCTTGGTGCTTGCAGAGATGTTGACCTGGAGCTAAGAAAATGACCAGAAAATGAAAATGGTAAAAAAATGAAACTGAGCTTACTAGGAGATGCGTTGCGCTGAGGCGAGTTTGTTGGAGCTGATTGTTTCAGAAAATTCCAAGTTTTACCCCTTGAAACTTGACCTGTGCAATTCTGGACTGGTACTTCTGGTACTAGTTCTGGTTTTCTTGTACCAGTCAAAACTAGGGTTTGACTTTTCGGAGAATCTGGCCACTAGAAAAGTTCGCTCAAGTTGCCAAAAGATGCACTGGGGTAGGACGCACTTCCCTAGATAGTTTTTGGTCAAAATTTCCTCTTCAGTAAAAGGCCCTAATTTTCTTGTACGACAACGGTGACGTTTTTAGATACCCAGTGAAAGATGCTCTATTCAGTCAAGCTCTGATACCATGTTAAGTTTTTACTGTTGTTATTAGGTTATTTCCAAATTACATGAGCATTCAATGCATTTCCAAAACAATAGCATAAAGAGGATGACTGAAAGAAACACAATCACAAGGTACGCAACATTTTATCTTGAGAAACCCTCATGGGGGAGAAAACCCAGCAAAAACTTCCTCAATAATAGATTTCCAATACAATGCCAAGACTAAGACCAAAACATCAAAGATAAACCAAGACTGAGAATGTGCTTCTCTTCTCCTTCCTCTTGCAACTGCAACTGCCTTTAATATATGCACACTAGATGAGTGAGTGTGTGTGTGTAAATGAGACACCAACCTCACATATAAATACAAGTGTGAGATGGCGCTAGGGTTGTGTCTCTTCACTTGGTTGACCTGACTTCTCCTAGAAATGGCTAAAACCACTTTATAATGACTAGGGGATGACTTTATAAATACCTCTATACAAATACAATTTGACCAATCCACAAAAGGGGATTTGATCTTAAACAAGGCCTGACATGATCAATCCGCAAAAGGGGATTTGATCTATAAGATAATAACTCAAATATAATTTGAATATTCTTCGAAGTTACAATATTTCAACAACTTCCATCTCTATCCATCCCCATCTCATTCCCCCTAGGGTCACTAAGATCACCTCCCTAGAGTTACCTAGTCACCCTTGAAGTGTGAGACCTACATCGAGGTGACATTGGGTGTAGGAATCCCAAGTTGTAACACTTGCTTTTTTGGTTGGGTTGGACTTTGCCCAACCTACAACTTGTGCTATACCATTTTGGCATTGTTGTCGGGGAGGATTTTGAATCCTCTTCGAAACCCTAACGACACTTTGGAAAGCTATCCCAAACCCTTTCCCTTAGCTTGCCTGGCGAATCCATCCAAGGGACATTCCCTTTCCACCATTCTTGCTGAGCTCAATTTGAAACTCATCTGGTGACTTCACCTTCCACGAACCCACCTTTCCCTCTCTCCCCTTTCCTCCTTTGGTGAGATTTAATCTTACCTGGTGACTCCTTTGAGGTGTCTTTTCATTTAATGGAACTATTGCACCATGGAATGAACCTTCATCCAGAAATTGTTGTGACTCAACGATGGAATTTTTACAGATGGAAAAGGAGAAGGCTGTTATTAAAGGTGCTAAAGAGATTATGAATCGCATAAGAGAATTATTTCCTGCCCTTGACGATGAAGAAGTATTCGAGAAACAAACATATGATGAAATTCATCAAGAAGAGATCACAATGAGTTGTGACCCTTTCGAAGACCTTGATGATGCTTTATTCCGTGACCTTGAAAGTGAAGTATCGAAGGAAACCTTGGATATGACAGATTCCCTTGAACAAAAGCAAGCAAAGAACTATGCACTCAGAATCAAGCCTCTTGTGATGAAGAGGCGATGGAGGGGCTTGTCTATAAAAAGAAAGAATAATTATGATAAAGCGCAACATATTGAGGCATCGTTATCTTTGATCGCGTTTGATGAAGGCGAGGTTGTCCAACCTTATTTACGTCCTAATGTTGAAGAAGTGATCAGTATCGATGATGAAGAATTTGAAGGTCCAGTTGAAGATGTCCATGCCTCTTCTTCTCCTACACACAAAGATGAAAAGACGATCATTTTCAGTCATACTTATGGTCTTATGAAAGTACCCTTCGATATGGTTGATGAACCTATAGACACTTTCATACAGATTGGAAGACGCATATGGGATCTTAGTTGTCTCAAATTTGATAGAGACCCCATTTATGACATTGAGGGTGGCTCCCAGGTAGAAAGGGTTTTATGATCAAAGGAGTGGTCCTCATACGTATATGATTCAGATGTTTGGAAGCCTGGTGATGATATGGTTACATATTTGTTCCACCCCTTCAAGGATGACTTGTCACATCATACTCAGAGTGATCTTTAGTCATTCTTTGGTACATACCTTTTTGATGATGCAGATTTGTTTTATGAGGACTTTGAATCGTTGTGCTCAGATTTTGAGGAATACCAGGACGTGGCCACCTCGGAGAAGTCAGAGGTTCATCCTTCAAAGAGAAAGTATTTTCATCTTGGACATTTCCATGGAGATTCATAGGGGAAGAGGTGATGTTTATCTACACTTGAGACTGTTCCTTACCTCTTACCCTCTTCTCCAATAGAGCATGCAGTATTCTTTTGATCTCTCATTTCCTCTCAGTCCTTAACAAGCAGTGAGTCTTTGTGTGTGGATGAAGATGAGCCTTCATCTACATATAGTAGCCCCCTTCCGAGATGGATTGATCAGTCTTGTGGCTACACCTTTAGGCGGGATGATCGGGCTGATGGTTTCTCCTTCCAGCGGGATTTCCTCCCTCCCACCCATATTCATGAGTTTTATTTCATGATCAATTATATGTGTGTTTATACTCATGATTATTATGTGCTTAACTTATATTTTTTGTATTATATGATTAAGCACAGGGGAGATACTTTGATGAGTTTATCAAATGGTTGCACTGGTTGTATGACTTCACCTGACATCATCTAGCACATGATCTTCAAGGCCCCAAGGCCCTAGGTAAGTAGGTAAGTCATTTTGATTCCCTGCATTTGCATCGTGATTGCTCATATTCGTTTAGATGCATTTCATTTTCATTTTTCTCTACTTGCATATTGATTTCATGCTTAGCTTAGAATTTTTTCAAAAAATGTCATTTTTTTTTCTTTTCTAGATTAATTTTTAGTTTGGATTTTTATGGATAAAGGGTGATAACACCACCCTAGATGATTTGATCCCTTCCTCTAAGTTTTTGGAAGGCACAAGTCTACCAGGAGATTCTATGGTTCTCATGGACTCTACGACGAGCACATGTCCCCAAGTAGGAGCTAGATGTTATCCCCATTTTGTGGATAACTAAGGAGATTATGTCTCGAGGCCCTCAGGTTGCAGATATGGAGTGTCAAGAGACTACATGACTAGCAATATCCTTTTTCACATATGGAGACCCCCCTCACAACCACAAATGGTCGCATATTTCCAGATGGAATCCACAACATCAGTTGGCTTCCAGAAGACAACAAGCCTTGCTCCATGAGGTACAAGTCAGTATTATGGTAAGCATCATTTCAATATTTAATCCATTTGAGTATGTTGTATTTTAGATTTCTCTAGATTTCATGATAAATGTTTGGACATTATGCCTTTTTCCCTACTTCACCTTGGTGGTTGACATTGTGCCCCAGTAAGGTCTTCCTTGGGGATGGGTTTGCTACTTGGAACTCCCTTGAAGAGCGATCATACCATTCTCGACCATACTTACCAGTTTCCACCACTATTCCCCCCCATTTCCTTATCTCTTGGGATTTTAGGGTGTATTGACCCAAGAAGGGGTTGTCCCTCATTCTATGAGAAGAAAGGGTTGAAGGCCCAAAAGGATTGATGTTGGGTAAAAGATAAAATCCTATGTATGAACCTTCTAGATGCTTCGCCCAGGTATCATCCAAGAAAGCAATGAAACATTTATATTTGAGTAAAGGGGGACCCACAATGAAATATGATTTAAATGCTTAAAAGGTTAGTTGAAGGATAGGAGGTCTCATCACGAGTCGACCTATCATGTCCATGAATATCTAGTGGTATGACATTACCATCATCTAGTCACCAAGCCAGAGTAGTGACTCTCAGTTGCATGGCTAAGAGAAAGGGGGTCTCATCACGAGTCAACCTTCTCATTTCCACTAGGTGTTTGTGGGTGACATTGCCATTATCTGGATACCACGCCAGGGCAATGGCCTTCAACCTTTCCTTAAAATTATGAAAGAATAAAAAATGGAAAATAATGGGCTTGGAAAAAGTGCATTGCGAACGAAGGTACCACACACCCTCTACAAAGGCACCCATGAATGAGACACTATGACCTCTTGTATGTCACGAGCCCTATGCCCATTGAGTCTTGACCCTAACCACCTCATCCACTTTACATGGCTTAGAGAGGGATCTCTTGGAAACTTTCCTTGACCTAGGGCAAGATCTACCCGATAGGACACCTCGTCAACCCTCCCATATTCAAGCTTGACAAGTCCCATAATGTCTTTGATCAATTAACTGTTTGATATAGTGATATTTGATGCACATGCTTCGGTGACTCATTTATTGATTGGATTCACTTATCATGGTGTTATGACTTGAGATCCTTGGAGGGCGTGCTTATTTGTCTTTGCAAGACTTAGTTGGTGGAAAGTTTTGGAAGAAAAAACCTAGCTTGGGATTCTTTGGGGTTGCAAGCCCACAGGTTGGATGCCATGGGTCCACATGTCGGATCACAAAGATGAAGCTTTGGAGACCTAGACAATGATGAGGAAGACCTAGCCCACCCCTCGTGTGCCAAACTATTTTCCTAGGAGAGGCAAAACATCACCCTTAGAGGCTTGATGTCTTCTTGGGGGCTAGGGTTTGGTGGAGAGACATGGATGAATGGACGTTTGGTTGAAGGAATGCCTTGATCATGGGTAATATGACATGTATTGAAGACATGTGGCCTTTGGAGGCCTAGCCATGATGCAACTACGCCAACAACTTGATCAAGAAGACAAAACGTCCCCTAAAGGGAAGACGTCACACCCATTTTAGGGTTTTATTTGTGCAAAAGTGAAATTTAAATGAATTTGTTTAATATTACTTTGTTAAGGGGGCAAGATTAGGGTTGTTGACCCCTAGTCTTGTGGTTTACCCCTAAATATGTGGACAAGTCACCTTGGTGACATTTTGTAGAAATAAGAGATCATAAGATCTCATTTTAACATAACTCTCCATTGTGAGAGACTCTTGGATTGAAATTTTCTCTACCTTTGGCAAATTGTGTCTTTTATGCTCTTGTTTATGGCTATTTTTTGGTGAATGGTTGATGGAAGTCTAGCGCTAGCCTTGGAAGTTTTATCTTTTTCTCTTATGGTGGATTGTATTAGCATTTTCTTTGAAATTGGTATGTTCTTTACCTTCATGCTATCATTTTCTTCAATTCAAGGTTATTTTGCTAAGAGCTAAGTGGGAAGTATAAGGAATTACACCCCCACTCTAGTCTTCACTATTTTTATGCTCAAGATTGTTGATATTGCAAGGGTTTGGTTGAGGAAGTAAGAGGATTTACACCCCTCATCTTCAAACCCTAGCTAGAGGTAGTTGCCTTGGGGAGTAAGAGGGTTTACACCCCCAATGATTTAGTAACCCTAGCTCTTTCTACTTGACTCTATTAATCGTTATTTAAAGGCACTAGTCACTTATTTGTTGCATTGGAGATATAAAATTGTTGGCTTGGGAATCGTGATTTTTGCAAATTATAAGTCTATCTCTTTTGAAAAGTTTTCTTGATGATTTGAGGAGTCTTACCTCCCTAGGGCGTCCTCTTTTACCCACAAATCAAATTGTTGTAGTAACTTGTTTTCTACAGCCATAAGGCTGTAGAAAATCACTAGCCCTAGGTGCTAATATCTCTTAAACTAACCCTAGACTATCTCCTAAATTTGGCTTACTAACTCTACTAATTAGGGTGCACCTTTTAGACTAGTTGTTGGCATCTTTTGATGGTTTGTTTTGTTGATATAAGTGACTGAAAGCTACAACCATAAGGCTGCAAATTTCTGCAGAAAATACATGTTATAACAGACATCTTTTCTTGCCTCTCAAGTGCCATTTTCAGCTCATATTTATTGTTAGTCTTAATGTTGATTTGTTTAACTAATTTAGATATTCATACGCTGATTTAGATGTCTTTTTGTCGTTGTCATAATTGTTGCATAATAGGGACATCAAGTTTAACTTGTTGATCCAACTAACACCATACATTGCAAGTGGGCTTTTCTTGTGTCTTGGGAAGGTACAATCATCCAAAGAAGTACTACATATTTGAGGCAACACTTGTTTGGTTTACAAGGCATCTCCTTTCCACATTTCACTCCATTTAGATTTGACCTCTAGGGGCTCCACTTCCATCTCTATCCATCCCCATCTCATTCCCCCTAGGGTCACTGAGATCGCCTCCCTAGAGTGACCTAGTCACCCTTGAAGTGCAGGACCTATATCGAGGTGACATTGGGTGTAGGATTCCCAAGTTGTAGCACTTGTTTTTGTGGTTGGGTCGGGCTTTGCCCAACCTACAACTTCTGCTATAACAGGTCCTTAATAAAAAAGTCAGACCAAACTATTCAACAAGTAACCTAGTAATTAAAAGTAATGACTTGTCCTTGTGTCTGCACCCTATAAATATCATATATATTCAACTTCATATTTATCATCTTGGTATCAATAAAGATATAATTATATTGTACTTTGTATCATCTTCATATCAATAAAAAAAATAGTTTTGTCGTTTCAAGGCATATGGACTCCTACATTACAAGTTGGGAATTAAAATCAGAGCAAGCGCAAACCTTGTTCGGCTAATGGACAATTTTTTTTTGCATAGGATAATAAAACTTCTGAAGTGGTGGCCCATTTTTCAAGCAACATGTGAGGGAAAAATATTTGTGAATTGAAATTGTTACAAAGTCTAACAAAATTGTTAAAATTGTTTTTGGAGATTGGCATTTTGAATTAAAAATGCAAAATCCTTACACAACACACACACACACACACACACACACACACATATATATATATATATAAAGGAGGACAAAATATTGTGCAATGTTGCCAAAAGGTTAGACTCTATTAAAATTAATAATAGTACATTGGAAAATGAAAAAAACATTCCCTGAAATTGATCATTTGTAAGCACCCCACAACCAATCAACCATTATGTTAGTAGGAGACACCACTCCCTTGTGGTTGTTCCACTGACATAATTGTTAGACATTCAAACTATTTTAACCAAGATTTAATGTACATGCCTACATTGAAAATGATAATAATGGCCACAAAATTTCAAGATAAATTTATTTTCAACAATGTTGACAATAAAATTAGAGTTCAAATCATTACATGGTGATATAAGTTGATAACCACCACATACATTAACAACATTTTTGTCACTCTGAAATTTGTGAAAATTTTCAAAAGATTGAAGTAATATATCGTAATATTTTATGTTATCAATAAAATCTCATGATTGAGATCCATGTTGCATCATCCTCTAATAATTATTTCTCAAATCCATATCATATATAACATTCTTTCGAATTCTCAAGAGATGTATCAACCAACTTCATGATTGACAAAGGCCTTTGTTACTAGATGAAAATACATGTTTTGTTGACAAATGCTAGATGTTTTGAACTTTGGCATAGTCCTTGTTATTTTGTTAAGGACGAAGTTTTTCTAGACATTTTTTTCCAAGGAAAACCTTGTGGGGAAACCCTCAAGCATTTCCCCACATTTCACAGATGGTTTCTAGTGTAAACTTGTCAACACTAATTAGGGCACCTGACTCAATAGAGACATCGAGTGACACATGCAGTAGAGGCAACTAGCCGAGGGAATCAAACCTGAGACATCTTGCATGAAGCTCAAAGCACTCAACCACACAAGCTAGCCCATTGGGTTAAAGGCTTCTTAGACATAAGGGTATGTATGTACTTATACGTCCTATATAAGTATCCTAAGTAACCCAATTACTAAATGTCCCAACTCATCATGACCATATGCTCAACTGCCATAAATATCATATATGTAGTCAGTATATCGATAAAATATTATCTTTTTCCTTTTGTATTCCATGGCTTTGTGCCTTTATTTATGAATGTTCATGGCCTCTTCTAAGTATCAGAAAGTAGGATGCATGGAACTAATACATTCTAAGTTTTATGACAAAGGGAATTTAGTCTTTTGGTCATTCTTGGAGGAAACACATGTGGTACTTTTCACAACAAAGTCACAACTATAAGGGGAGTATTAATGAAATGTGTATTCTTCCCATTAACAAGAGAAAAGTGGCTAAACAATCATCTACTTTTATTGCATACTCTTTTAACCATATCAACACCAATGAATGATGTAAGTGAGGTATTTAGTATCCATCACTTCCTTTTTTATCTTATTGAAGACAAGTAGCTATGAAATTCTACATAAAGTGAAGTTAACGTTGCTCAAGACCCTTTTGACTTCAATAACAAAGGGCATTTGTTGTGTATGCATAGTTGTAGCGATGCACAGGGAGTAGGGGGGTGATCTAGAATGGATCATCATATAATTTTTCATCTATTTTTGGTACCTTTTAGGTAGAAAAAATGGAGTTATTGGCTTGTAGGGCTCATTTTAGGGGTAGGTCTTGCTTTGGTGATTTGGGGTCTAAACGTATTTGGAGCCTATTTGAGACTTTAAACAATTGTTTTTGGGGTAAAAATATTGTGAACAAAGTTTCCAACCTCTCAATGTTATTCTACATGTCAAGAGCTTTCCAACAATGTGAAGATCGCCTCAATAGGAGTTCGTATAAGAAAGTTATGCCTCATGTGAGTTTATCTATCATTTTGACCACCATGATATCAAGTGGATGCCATGTCAATTCTCATTTCTCACACATAGGGATCTAGTCACATATTAACTTTCAATAATATTCTAGAGAGTCCAAAACCCTAACCCTAATTGAGAGTTGAGTCATAAAAAACCCTAACCTTATATGGCTATTAGGCCATGTTAAATAATAGGCCACTAGGAAAGGAATGTGTTTCATTCTTATTGTATGGTTTATTGTTCAGTAGTTGAGCAAAGTATTGAGAGTGGGATATTGTCATAGAGCAGAGGAAGTAGAAGATCATGTAGTAGTTATATAGGCCACAATGTCCACAATAACTACATAATGTGTGCACTTTCTTTATATTTGCATTTCATAACTAAGAAGAAAAGAGTAAGGCATAGGGATCATCTTTTAGCTAGGTTTTTCTTATATTGGATTTTATCATGGTACATCTTGTCTTCATTATGTGGATGGCATGCTATTTTCTTAGCTTCTTTCATTTCAATTTTAGTTTATTCCAGTGTCTTGTGCACTGAGATAGTAATATCAAATCTAAAGTAAAACACTGCATAATAAGAAATTGTAGAATATAATAAGCTTTGTTGTGATGAGTTGTTCCAGTGGAATATCCACGACAATTTATAGTAGTATTAGAGCAACTTTCTTTCGAGATTTTGTGGAAAGTTGCAAGATCCAAGAAGTGGTGTAAGAAAGAAGTCTTAAAACCCTAGCCATGACAGATGGGTATAGTAACAATCAATGGGATAAATCAGAGGAGATATTTTCAAAGCTAAAAGAACAAACTGTTGACATCTCTCACAACATGGTAGTCTTCATGGTAGTCTAGAGAACTAGTTTGGACCTTTTGGGGAATTTGGTGTTTCTAACTCAAAAGATGGATCGAACACAAAATTTGGAGATATCAAAGACCCATAAAAGGAGTTGAAAAGGAGCTAGAGAAAGAGAGACCAAGTTCCAATGCCATCACTTCTTTACAATTTCTCTTTAAAGTGGAAGTGAAAATGGACATCAAACCCTACCAAGGTGAGATTAATTTTGTTAATTTTAATTAGTGGTTGCAACAATTATAATTTTATTTCAGTGTTCAATAGGAGAAGAGAAAAATATTTCATTTGTTCAATTGAAGTTAGAGGGCCATGCCTAAACTTGGTGAAAAAGTCACATGAAGACGCTTAGGTTGGAGGGTGATCCCCCAGTAATTAAGTGGGAGGTGTTTAAAATCCTCATTAAGTCTCAATTCTACCCTATTGGGTATGAAGAGGACCAATGGGACCATTAGCATTATTTCTGAAAGAAGCAAGGGTAGAGTGTGCAAGAGTACACCATCCAGTTTAGAAAAATGTCCATTGTGTTGAGTATATCTCTCAATAATCTGGATGTACTCAAGTGTCTAGGAGATATACACCGTCATTTAAGGAGGAAAGTGATGTTATTTAAACCTATGACAGTTGATGAGATTTGTGTGAAAACATGGTATGTGGAGAGTATGGGTAAGAATAAAGGGAAACCAAGCAGTTCCAAATAGAAAGACCACAAAGATGCTTCCAAGCAAGGAAATAAGTGGAAAGGAAAGGACAAGAAGGAAACAACCATTGCACATTACTGCAAGGATCCAAACAACAATTATAACCATTGTAATATCAATGGTCACTTAGACAATAAGTGTTGGAAGCTACATCCAAAGTTTAATCCAAAGAACTACGAGAAGGATGTTAAGAAGAAGAACATGCTAGCCATGGTTTCAAAGAACTAGGTAGAGAATAGCTTAGTTGTAGATTAAAATGTTGTTTTCACTATAATACAAAAAGAGGTGAACATTAGGAGCCTCCATCCCAAGGAAGAGAAGAAGGTGACTAAACTCTTCCATATTTAGATCCAAATCATGAAGACCAAGGAGGATGCTCTATTTGATTCTTGTTCATAGGCCAACCTCATAGCAGAATATTTGGTCAACAAACTTGGATTGGAAGTTCTTGGCCATTCTCACCTAGGGTACAAAACCCAGGGTCACTATGTAGTGTAAGATCAAATTTTCTATAAGTGCAAACGATATTGATGAAGTGGAGGTAGATGTAGGAACACTTGATGTGTGTTGTGTAGTGTAGTGTTTGGAAGCCAAGCCCTACATGTACATGAGGGATGTAATATTCATGAGGAGAGTATACCGATACCGCTTGATCAAGGACTTGTTGAGGAAAATGTATGATGAAACTTACTCAAGCATTTTCAGATCTTGCTAGGCTAAAGAAAGATAGTTGGAAATGTTACCCGAGATTTATAGCCTAAAAATAAAAGAAACAATCACATAATCCTCAAGTATTAAGTACGAGGGACCAAGGCTGGTTTGTTATATATTATATGTAATTGTGCAAAAGAAATAAACAGAAATAAAAATTACATGAGTATGTACACGGAGATAAAAAAAGATATGGACCAAATCATCAAAATACATATGTGAGACTGAAATTAGAAGTATGATTTTATATTGATTTCATTCTTAGATACAAAGTTGGGTTCTATTTACAAACCCATGCGAGGGTAGGGACCAAAGTCATATTTAGAAGCCTTTGATGGGCACCATACAAAAAGACTTTGTCAACAAAATAAAATTGAAGCTAAAGTTCTGGATCAGCTTGCCACAAAATGTTGTCACTTGAATCTGCAAAACATTCTTTATCGGTCATGAAAATTTAATTCATAAACAGATAAGAACACACAATCTGCCAAAGATAAATCATACACCTTTAAAACAAACTGCTGAAATATATGATTCAATTTTGAATCCTGCTGCTTTCAATAAAACCCTGCTATCATCAAGATGGTTAAGCCTTCTAGTAAACTTGGAATGAATGAAAAATGAAAGTATCTCACTAGTATAGAGCAAACCTTATGGTTGAAGTTCCTCCTACTATTCTCTCCACATTTGTCTCTTCATTTGATTGAGCTTTTATCTTTCTCAATAAGTTATGGTAGTTCAATTACCTTTTTTGGTTAAGCTTAATTAGCTTAACTAATTAGTTGAGACAAATAAATAATAATAGATATAAATAAGGGTCTAATTAAATAATAACTAAATAGGTGGGACCCCTTATGTCTCCCATTTTCATTTCTTTTAATAATCATCAAACATGAATTATAAAACCCCAAACATTTGATTCAAACATCCTCCTTGTAACTCTTGTTCTCATATTTATGATCAAATATTTTAATATCAACAAAATATAACATGACCATATCCAAAAATAGCATTATATCCATGTTGTCCAAAAAAAATGTATAAATTTATGCTTGTTGTCCAAAACATTGCCAAAAATAAAAAGACCGTCCTCAATAGAAAATAACATTAATCATCATTAAAACCGTATTTATTGTGAGAGGCATTTGGCCTCCTTTCACTATTTCCCTCATTTGATATTTATGTTGCAACCTTAGGCCGATTGGAACCTTGAGGTTGAACTGCATTGATAATGTGAGAACAATCATCTTTGATATGAAGACGAGAGGACACAAATTCATAGGACTCTTTGGATGACTTGGAGGGAGTGTCCACTCATTTTCCTTTATCTGGCTTTGGCTTGGGAACATCAGTTTTTAGCCTCTTACTTGCATGAGAAGATTGTACGGGTGAGACAACATGATTAGCTTGGGCATTTGGATTTTTTGGCGGTGGAGGAGGGGGTAATGGAAAAGACATAGTAGGCCAACCATGGTGATGAGCATCAGGATGATGGAGAATCTCTTGCCAACCATCATTGGAAGGTGGTTTTGGCTGCATAGAAACGTGAGGGGAAACACATATACCATAAAAGTTTTGATGTGGTTGGAAGGGAGGCCTCTCAGGCCAGGGATGGAGAATCCCATGGCCAACTAGGTTGAAGAACCCAACTTGAAAGAGTTGATTTAGTTCCTGTGGATCAACATCAAAATGTATCGAAAAATGTGGCCTTCTATGGCCTCTTTTCCAATTTCCTCTGCCTCTATTAGCACCTCTGTCATTACTGCCTCTGCTAAAGAAACTTATCCTGAAGAAGTATTCCAAACATGTTATGAAAAACTCTTAACAATCCATGCATCAATACTCTACCTAAATAAAATTAAAATGTTGTCTCTATTATTCACCACAGAAGCACATGCAATCCATCCATCAACACCTTAAAACTCAATAATCAATTTCCATTTGAACAAGGAGTGGTAGCATGGATGGGAAATGACCAACGAATATTGTTCAAGCAAATGCAAAAGTAACAGAAAATGTATCCATATCCAAACTTCCAACACCAGTCATAAGCTATCCCTTTCTTTTCTTATTAATCCTTCCTTTTTTCAAAAAAAATGAAATTCATGATAATAGAACCAGGAATGTTTTAAATGTATTTGGGAAGGCAAGGGGCATATAATGAGAGAAAAGTGAGATAATGAAAGGGAAAAAAAGATGATTATTGTTCTATTATATGCAATAGTATTCATCAAAAATCATCATCACCATCAACTGCCAAAACTTTTCTCTATTAATAATTTAAATCCAAGACGCAACAGTTTTTATAGTACCCAATATAAAACCCCAGGGATTTTCGGGAATGTCAAACTTTAAAACTTCAATTTCTTTTTCCTTTTCTTTTATTCATAGAGCTTTCATAAGAGACTATTAACAGAGTCACTCAAAACAATTAAAACCAGACTACGTCAAGCGTGCATGGGAGGCTGAGAACACAACATAAGCCATCGACCTTTCACTATACAACGTTGGTATCACAACCTTCAATACTTGTTGCGTAAATAGAATGTGTTCGAAACCCCATGTGAAAGTGGTGCTCATCATTTATTTTAACATCATACAACTTAAAAAATGACAAAAACCCCATGGATAAATAACAAGTGAGGCAAGACTTGACGCAAATAACCAATCTTCCCACTGCCAGGTTAATCACATATAAAATACATAGAGACCAGAGTTTGAATCTCTTAATTTTCCATACATCAATAAAAAAATTGAGCTCTGGGCGAACACAAAGGCGAAACCTTCATAAGGGGTTTGTAAAAACCATTTAACCATCTTTTATCACAACAAGCTTTCCATAGACCTCTCATGGTGGCCACAAGGAAAATACACCCATATATTCACAAACAGTGGAAAGGTAATTTGAAAGAGCTACAAGTCTTCCAAAGACTGGGTAGTGGCATTAAGCAAAACAACTGTTCTTTTGTTTCACAGAGAAAAATAAACCCTCGAATTTTAATCACCAAAGATGAGTGAAACCAAAAACCTTGCCATAATTATTTTCCAACAATCATAGCATTAGAAGCAACATACATTATGGGTGCAACGCTATCGTATAATCCAAACATAAGAGAATTTCAAACACTATTCTCAGCTTGAAAATTTTAATTGCCAACATGGAAGAATCTCCACTTAAATGCAATTTGCACAGGCGTGATACCCACATACATTCATCTAAACTTCAGAAAGCAAACACAAACTGTAAGCAAATCTAAGAGCCAACATCATGATTTTATTCTAAGCGAAGCTATATTTCATGAATGGAGAGGTAAGAGCCATCATACATGTATGGAGAATGCGAGAAAACCAACAAGCATGACTATTCTTTCCAAGGCCGAGAAAAACGAAGGAAGCACCATCCAAAGAAACCAACACAAATGCAAACCAAGTGAGGGTGGCGACCTCGAGGTGGGGTTAGAGCGACGTGCACTAATTGCACGTCGTTTCTCACATTAATTTCCATAAACTATAGCCAAATACGAGTGCACTCAATACAACCAACGCATAGTCCACTATATTTTCCACATAACATTTCAATCCAAAAATCGAATTTTCCTCCCTACATTAGCCCATAAGTTTTATATGCATACTCAACACTTAGCACCAAAACATGTAATGTTCCACATCCCTTGCTAGTGAAGGATTGTCACTTTATAAAACCTATCAATTGTCCATGATAATAACAAGTGTGCCATAAGAGAAACACACCATAATTATATGTGGCTCATGCTTGGAGTTTGAATCAACAAATATATGTGTAGCAAGAATAAACCAAGATGCTTATTAAAACAACATTTTTCTCTTTTCCTTTCTTTTTCAAATTAAATCGCCAATACACCACCATTCATTCATTTCACACGGAAGCAGTTTTGAATTTCAAAGTGTAGAATATTTTTTGCAAGGTAGTCATGAGCGTAATCAAATAAAGCGTCTTTCATCACTATTCACATAACATGGTACCACCTATTTAGTATATTATTAAATATAGATAAGTAGTAAGGAATTGCAACCCATTTGCATGCAGGGATTCCATGTGCTTTTGGGCATCAACAAACTAGTGACTCCACAGAGAAATCTGTTCTCAACATATTTAGAACTTAGAATGTTCGGTTTCGCAAATCGGTAGAAGTAGGTGATCGAAAAATTGTTGAAAAGAATAGTTATGCAATAGTGATCTAGATGGATGTTGATGGCCTCCCACCTATTTGAACTAGTTCGTTCATTTTGACAGTTGTTTTCCTAGTTTTTGGGTCCCTGACTTGTAGGGTCGTTTTGAGGCCCTAAACAACAAAATGTGTATTCCTTGGACAGACCTTTCCAATGGACTATCGTGTGCCTAAAAAGAATATCGTATGCAAAAGTTACGACCCCGGGAAGTTGATGTACTAACTTACCCAAACGAAGCCCACATGACTTTTGGCGCTTCATCTCCTAGGGTTAGGTTTTTGGATGTCTAGAATTTTTGACATTCCTTTTTATTGTAAAAAGTTATTCAGAGCCTCATTGTAATCATCTTCTTGCGAATGAGTGCAACCATCACGTCTCTTCTCAGAGATAAGTCACCACCATTCCAACAAGCTTGTTTTCTGCTGCATTTTACAGTTTCAGCTTATTTCCTTATTGAATAGAAAACCAGTTTTACTGTATCTATGTTACTCTGTGTTAAGCATATTTTAATAATCTGTATTCATTTCATTCTTCTCATAAAATCTGGATCAGTGGTATCAGAGCGGTCTGCTCCTTGTCGTCTTAATGCATGTTCCCAACGAGGTCGGGGTACAAAGAATTGGGTCTCGAGCTTGTTTCCCTTGAGGACAAAATCTCTTGCACGCCCAAATGACCTCTCATGGCAGGAGAAAATAAATATGGCGGGATAGGAGATCCTTTCAAAATGTTGTTTGAGGAATCCCTCACGCAACAGAGGAACGGGATGATGGATAGTTTCGCGCAAATCCTTCGACGGCTACCAACAGGCGACGCATCTTCCTCGAGCAGAGGTGTCGCCCCCTTCAAGGTACAAATCAACTTTGATATTCCTATATTTGAAGGTCAAATAGACGCAGATGTTGTAGACAAGTGGTTGAATCTACTAGAAGGGTATTTTTCTATCCATAACTTTTCAAATAGAGAAAAAAATACTTTTGCGCTCTTCAAAGTCGTTCCCCATGTCAAAGATTGGTGGGAAATTTTCTATGAGCAAAAGGAAATAGAGGAACCCTCATTATTTACAGTCGCTGCCACCCGAGAATCCTTCAGGGATGCTATTAAGGAACAATACTACCTTGTCAGAAGTTATGACAACTTGTATATCAAATGGACCACTGATCAGGGGATCAAATTTTGCTCAAAAAATTCAAATTGTTCGGAATCGCTTCAAATCGGACGAGAGCATAGGCCTCCTCGTTGTGAACCCAATGCAACTCATTTGGGTTCAAACAGACGTCAGGAGCGAGAGATATCGCGTTCTGTTCAAAATGGAAAATAGGCAAAAAATGGATGCTGACTGTACAAGTCCGTACAGTCCGTACGGATGATGACGTGGCAAACCGTACGGATGACGTGGAAGACCGTACGCTGACATGGTAGACAATTGGCATATGGCGTGTTTTTTTGGCAGTGAATGAGAATGTGACACGTGGCCCAATAATAGGCTGTCACGTGTCACTTGTTTATTTGTTAAAACCTTTGCACTCAGCAGGAGTCGACCCCGTGACCTCCGGGCAGGGTAAAGCTTTGGGAAAGGTCGCCCAACCGACGCGCCCACGTATGTTCCTTTTTATATATGTTTTAAACATTGTATTTAACATTGTTATATTGTATATATGGGTGTGGACCGGATCAGGGCTAAGCCCCGGCCCATGGTCATGTGTTATGTTATATGCGACCAACGCTATGGTGGTTACCACCGTAACCATATATTGTAACCGTTTGATATATGTGCGTGCGGTTTACCATGTGACCATTGTACCAATGCACGTGGGTTTTAACATACGGTTCCAACGGTTATATAACCATTAGCCCTGTTGTGTGTTGGCGTGGTTGTATGACTGTCATGTGCCCACGGGCCTTGGTAGTTAGGGCCAACGCGTAAATGTTTCTACAGTTTGGACCAGTGGTGCGATTGCGCCCGGTTCTAGGTTTTCACTCTTTAAATTGCGTGTGGGCTAGGTTGAGCCAGAGGAGGTGCATTTTGTAGTTGTAGAGACTGCAAGCTTGAAGGGGAGACTTCAAGGAAGTCTATCTTCTTCGTGTTTTGGCCAAACGAGGTGCCGAAAAAGCCCAGCTAGGGGTTTTTGGACGTTCTGAAGCCATTGGAGCAGGCTATTGGTCATTTTGAGCATTGTAAATCATGTTTTTGAGCACTTTGAGAAAATAATACTAATGATCCATAGGAAGCTGGACCATGAGATGTAGCCCAAGAGAGGGGTGAACTCCTTTATCATTTGTTGTGTTATGTGTTTATGTTCATTGAATATGTTGTTGTTTATATGCATTTTGAATGAGTAAATCCTATTAATGATGTGTTGCAAAGTTGATCCATTTACTTTTAACACATAAAATTTAACTTGCAAATATTTTCAAGATTACAAGTCTTCTTCATTTTTAGATCAAGTTGGTATCAGAGCACTGGTTTTTGAAGACTTGATTATTTGCAAGTG
>JZKD02S2267280.1:334268-364569 GCA_000966675.3 Picea glauca | reverse complement strand
GTTTTATGGAGTTATATGTGACCGAAACTCATTTAAACACGCGCGGGGGTTGTACTACATAGCCTATGGTTATATTATTGTATATACGACCACCGTTTTAAATGTTTGCGCGGGAGTTGGTGTTACCCGGAGTTAGCTTATGGTTCTATTGGGTATACATGTGACCAATATCCAAATATTTGCGCGCGTAATTGGAATGTGGCCCGAGGTTCTATTGTGGGCACATACGACCAGACCCGGTCCTTGTGTAATGGCGCGGGAGTTTTCAATTGTAACACGGTTTTATGTGTTAACATATGCCCGGTTGTAATACATTTGCGCGTGGATTTTTTTATAACTCCGGTTCTATTATATGTTTACATATGACCATTTCATATCCAATTGCATATGCGCGCGGAGTGTGGTTTTTAAACCACGGAGGTATTGGTTGACATTCGACCACATTTTAATATATATATACGCGCGGTTTGGATATGGGAACAAAGCCCGTGGTCTCGTTATTAAACCATGCGACCATACCCTCCAGAAATGGGCGCGCGGGATTTTTAATTGGGTTTTATTTTGTGCAAACGGTTAACACCAATTCGGCCCGCCACTTGTCAATTACACAATGAACGGTGGCTGTGTATTTGTTTATAACACATATTTAAGCATTTAAAAGGACATTCCTCACACATTAACTTTGCAAAGAAGAACCAAGAACTTAACACATAAACCCTCTTGCACATTTTAACACATGAAGCAAGGTCCTGTTAGATTTATTTCATGAGGTAGAGGGTGCTTGCATAGCATAACAAGTCAGCCTTCTATTTTCAGATCACTGACTTGTGGGTGATGTCAGTGAGATGGTTAGGATGGTGTATCGACATGTAGGATGGGAGGACCAAGGAGGACGTCTTGTCAAATAGGACAGGCGACCAACCCACGAGACAACATGTTAGGCTTCTCAGTGGAGGATGGTGAGACTTGGTAATGTGGTAGATTGTGTATCGCCCATGGCAAGGCAACATCGTTGGTATGTGCGTTGAAGGTATGTGAGTGCCTTACAAGAAGGGGCATGATCTTCAGTGACTATCACAAATCAACCTAGATGGATGATAAAACGATTGCATGTTGGGCAATCAGTTGTTTGAGTATGCTTGGCTCAGTGGAAGGTTCGTGTAGGTGTCAATGGTTGGGTGATGATGGTGCAACACCGCCTATGGTGAAATGAGCATTTGAACTTCCACACATATAAATATGTGTGTATTATCTTCGCCGAGACATGATGGTGAGGCATATTTCGGATGATACAAGTGGGTTGTTGGTCAATCTCGACACATAAGGTCATGTTAGTGCCATCGAGAATAAAAATAATTAAAACATGGGTATAGGAAAAGAGTTAATCTCGTGTACTTCTCACCGTTCAAGTCTCCCTCATGATAAGATAAAAAAAAATTCCTCTCTTTTGTCCACACCGTCATATAAAAGGTGTTGTAATAATTACATTTAAGAGCTCCTCAACTGACCTTTTTGGCAAGTCTCGTTGTTTTACATGCTCACCTAGTGGGGCATGTACACGAAAACACTAGAAGTTGAAACTAATTTTGTATTGTAATTCAATGGCCAATCAAATAAGATAGCAATAATGCATATTCATTATTTTTTATTAAATTTTATAAATAAATATTTATGTGCATTTAGATTTTTTTTTTGTTATAATTTTTTTTAGAAAGACGTAAAATCTATCTTAATTTAGTTGTTAATTGGTAGTGAGGATAGTGATCATTGGTTATTATCAACGAATGTACTGACTTGTCATCATTATTGAAGGAAAAACACACCACTTGAAATGACATGTTGGTGGTCCATAAGGAGGCAAACTTATGCTCCAACCATATGCCTCTAAGTGGCCATTAACATGTTTCCTTATGTCCGAGGAAGACGATCTCTTACCCAATCAAATCTAGTTTTTGGTTAAGCTCCAAGACCAAAAGGTAGTTTCAACTTATATAGTATCCTCAATAAATTCAGTAATCATCATTAAGGCTACCTCTACTGAGATCTTGTTCTTTCTAGTAGCACCTAACTTTAGTCCCACACATTAGACCTATAATCATATATACATAACATACTTTACATTCCTATTTTTAAAAAATGTAGTTTTTTTAGGAAATTAATTGTTAAGATAAGTAGGTGAAAGGCTTTAGCCCTATGGGTTAGATCAAACAATTGAGAGTTGTGAATTACAAATAGGAGGTCATGGGGTCAAGTCCTAAGGATGGCTACCTCTGTGGATATTATATGCATCACTCGATGTCCATGTCAAGTTAGGTTCCAAAACTGCAACCGTCTAGTTTACCCTGGGTACCATCCTCAGAATGAGGGGAAGTGCTCGATGGGTTTCCTGGGATGTGAATTTCATTGAAAAAAAGTAGGTAAGAGACTTTTCCAATTTTTAGGGATGGAATATGTAGAATATTTAATGATCAAGTCATTTATTATAAGCTATCATTCATGAGTGTCATTAACAAGTGGTTAATTTCTCATGAATTTGAATAATCCACTAATTAACACTCATTGTGTAAAGTGATGTTCATTGTTGGGGCGGGCTATTTTGGGGTACAACACCAGGAAATGAGGATAAATTAGCACGCAAGAAGGAAAATGAAGTAGTGTGTCGGGAATGAAGGAAAAGCAACGCAGAGTCAAAGCAAGAAATGAAGACCAACCGTAGGAAGGAAGTTATTATGTAACCAAGCCTAATCCACTTAGGGTTAGGGTTTGGTAGTCAATTTAATGGGTTTAACCCACTTGTTGTAATATAAATATGGTGTATGAGGTAGATATGAGGGATCATTATTGAATCACTTATCTATCCGGAGAAGCCCTTTTGAGAACCTTTTTGAGTTTGAGTCGCAGTCATTAGTTTTTGGTCGAGAGCGATGGAGCTTAGAGGGAGTCGGTTTTTGAGAGTTATGGATTGTAATTGGGGGTCAGGTCGCAAATTGTGGAGCTTAGTGAGACGTTGGTCAGCCTCACCATTACTAAACCTATGATGTAATGCACGTAGCGCCATATATTGATGAATAATAATAAGAAGCAAAAGATCTTTGTGGACGTAGCCCAGGGGGGTGAACCAAGGTAAAATATTTTGTTAATGTGTGGAATGGTTTCGTTTATGTGTTGCAATGCTTATTATGTTGAATGAATGAATGAATACATGCATATGTTAGAGTTAAATTATAATGCGCACTAGATTAGACATGTTATTTTATTCATAATAAATGTGAAAGGGTTAATTAAACAATAGATTTGAATGATGATATGGTAGAATGAGTGTTGAAGTAGAAGAAAAAAATCATGCCTAACATTCCCATGAGTTCCATCCCTTCCATGATTGTAGACACTTGGGTCATGCAATCACCCATAAGCCATCTTGGATGAGACTGTGTTGTGCACTATGTGCGTAGTGTTGCCTTTTGGTTTACGAGAGTGGTCGATGGTTTCTAGGGTTTTGTTGGAAAACTAAGGTAGAAAACGGGTCAACCCATCCATCCAACACTCATTATCCTACATTCTCCATGAATTTCATAGTGCTTTGCTAGGGTTTTTCATCTCTTTTTGGTTTTCTTTTGTAGTCCTTAAGCATGACCTCTGGATCAGGGGGGGGAGATCCAACACTACCTCTGTTGCCGCCTAATATTGTAACATTGCAATCTCTGATTGCTTCCTATAGTAAGTCTATAAAACCTCCTCCATTGTGATTTTTCAAGAAGATAAATGACATTCTGAAGGTCTCAATGCACCCATCGACCGCGCACAACTTTGCGTTGAGGCTTTCTAAAATGGGTTAATTGGACAATTTATTGGGTTGTGGTCATCCCCATGTGTTATGGTTCAATGGGTTGACAAGAGAAGCATACCTGATACTTTGAAATTTGTCTCTACACACTCCTTGGTCATTTTATCCTTTGAATATATCCTTCACTTTCACAAAAACGGGTCTGCACACATAGGAAAACAACAAACACCTTTCACGAGATCAAACATAACATGTATAAAACATAGATTTAATAATATATCACAAAGACATGAAAATACTAACTCTCTATGAAGATTATAATCACCATATACAATCAATCAGAGGGGAAAATAATGTCCATATTCTATTAATAAGGAAAAAATCTTATAGCTTACATACAAATAGCTTGATGAAGCTTCTTCCAATTACCTTACCCAAGCACCGTAATCAATCTGACATTATATGTTTCCTTTATATTTTCCCCTCCTTTTCCCATGAGAGACCCTTAATATATAGGATGAAAGAGATGAGATGGTGGATAACTCTCAGACACTCAAAATAACAAGCTTCTCGAGGTTGAATTATGATAAATTTGAGCTTGATCCCATCTCATTGTAACCATTCCTAAATTGAGAGTAACAGACATGGTCATGCACTGCATTCTTGTAAGGTGAGACTAGTCGTCCTTTGCAAAAGGACAAGGAGGGACCATCATTTTTGGTCACAAGTTGTAAAGGGACAACCTACGATTGGGAAATAAGGTGGTGTATACTCAAAGGAAAACTGGCATAATTCAGTGTCTCGGACTGCTAAACTCTAGATGATGCCCATTAAGTTATCAGGTGGAAAATAATTGTATAACAGATTCCCCCTAAAGTGTGATGTCAGAAGAGGTGTATGATGGACAAAACACTTTATGAATGAAAATTTATAGAGCTTGGGGAGAAAAAAATGGGAAGAATCTAGCATCAATCTGGTACAATAATAACATCCCCGATATGGGAATACCAATGCTCAGTAATAGAAACTAAGCATAGCTGAAAAAACAATACATTGTGGATCCATGCACGACGCAAATGACTACATCATGGCCATGAAAGAATACATTGTGGATCCATGTCACAAGTGAAGACATAGCCACGACTACGTACAAATGTGGATCTATACAATAGTATATAAATTAGTGAGATGACTCGATGCCCGATTGATCTCTAAAGATCTCATGAATAATTCCATTGCAACTTGGGAGGGGATGTTGTAAAGGAATGATATGATCCCAACCCAAGGTCTTTGTCTCAAATTGTGAATGGTATGAATCTACAACATGTGAATAGATGAGCTGATGTTGAGCATGGTAGAAACTGTCTGATTACCATTCATTAATGGATACCATTAACAGATGCGAGGGAATCCACCGATGATGATGATGGACCCAAAGATACCTAGTACAATATAGCGAGTGTGAATAGATGAGTGTTGTAGGATATTTTCACCCCATAGGAGATAAACTCCCTTAGGCTCTTCCTAAAACTAAGACATAATAAAGGTGTAAATAACAGATTTTCCTAGATCTAATTCATACATGAAAAGTACTTGGTGTAGAAAAAGGCTTACCCGATGATAGAAGGTTGTCCCTGCACGCTCTTGGTTTTCCGCTTTCATGAATATCTCCTTTTCTCCTAGAAGCTCATATATGCACACATAGAGACATGAAAAACCTTTCACAAGATCACAATAATCATGCATAAATCAATGATAGATATAATAATGTATCATAACACATGAAAACATTAATTCTCCATGAGGAAACATAACAAGTACATACACATCTAAGTAGAGGAAAACATCTTGTACACCTTCTATTAATGGAACAAATAGCTTACAAATTACAATCAAGGAATTTGATGATGCAGTCCTTTCCCAAGTCACTTGCCCAAGCTCAGTAATCAATCCACCAGAATAAGTTTGGTTTCTCTTTTCCTTCCCTCTTTTTCCCATGAGAGACCCCTCCTAATATAGGATATTAGGGATAATATCAAATGGTTGAATTGGATAGGATTCCCATTCCCAAGATAAAAATATTCACGAGGTCGAACCCTAAGAAATAAATATTTAATCTCATCTCTTGAAACCACTCCTAGAAATGAAGTAACGACACGGTCACACCCTAAATAACTAACATGGAGCGACCATCTCTTTTGGTCACTAGTTGTAAAGGGATAAGAGGGGACCAGGGCAAAAAATGGTGTTAAACTCAAAGTAAAAGTGGTATGGTTCATGGGCCCAGACTGTTGACCTATGGATGATTTCCATTAGGTAGATAAGTGGCATATAATCGTATAACAGATGCCCCCTAAAGTGTGAGGTCAGAAGAGGTGTTTGATGGCCGAAATACTTTACAAAAAAAATCACAAAGATTTGAGCGAAGGAACCTGAAAAGAAACCATAATAAGTCTGGCATAATAATAATATCCTCAAAGCGGGAATACCCATGCTCGATCAAACAAACTAAGCATAGCCACCAAAATAGTACACTGCAGATCCATGCATGATGCAGGTGACTAGATCATGGCCATGAAAGAATAAACTATGGATCCATGTCACAGGTGAAAGAATATCCACAACCAAGTACAAATGTGGATCGATGTCACATTATACAAATCAGTGAGATGACGCGATGCCCGAGAGATCTCTAAACTAGTACTCATGAAAAACTCCATTGCAACTTCGGATGGAATGCCATCAAGGAATGTGGTGGTCCCAACCCAAGGTATTCATCCTAAATCCAAATGGTATGAATCTAAAACATGCAAATAAATGAGTTGAGGTCGAGCATGGTAGAAACCGTTTGATTACCGGTCAATGATATATATCGTTAACAAACGCAAGGTAATCCATCGATCATGATAATGGACCCCAATATACCTAGTACAATATAGAGGGTGTGAATAAATGAGTTGAAGTCGAATACTCATACATTCATTCGACATGATCCAATGATGTAAACCCACTTTCAAAATGCAAGGGAGTCTACCACTAATGTCTGTGATTCTTAGGGTACTAACTATTTTCTAGATTTCAAACCTAGATAATGAGTTGGAGTCGACAGGATGATATCTGTCGAAAGAGGGCCTTGATGTATCCCCTATCAATCGACATGAAACATAGAAAGGTATATGGTGTGAAGAATGTAATGGTAAAGCACAACTGACACAAGGGTGGCCGGGAGAAACAAGCTAAAGGACTGCAAATGGCCGACACAGGTGAACTTCCATTGAACAAATCAGCACAACAAATAACTTGACTTGGAACCATTGACTCGAGAAGGACCAAAAAACTCATCGTGGGAGACTGGAAGAGTAACCAGTCAGTGGAGTCCGAGAGCTCATGGGGATGGTAATGATTCAGAGACAATGGATAACCCAATTGTTTGTACATAGACATAAAACATGTTCATTGTTCAAGGGTGACTCAATAGATGGCTACCATTTGTGAAGATGACTAGATGGAAAAACCCCCACTCTTTTTGCTTCTTTCATGTTTAAACGAGCGTGAAAGAAAATAAAAGTATGCTCGATGTTCTCACATATGGGTTTAATTTAGATCCCAGGGTGGAGAATAGTGCTCGATCCATCATTTCATATTTGGAGAGTCTGAAAAGACAAAGAAGACTCCAAATGTTTTCTTTTTCATAAATTTAGTCACTCGATCCCGAAAAAAGATAAAAGAATACAGTGGAGAAATCTTCTAGCCAAGGCTGACTAGAGTATTCATTTTTCATAATTAGTCCATCCCGTCCGAAAAATGGGTAAACTGACACCGAATAGATGTCCTTTCAAATCCGTTTAACGAGTGTGAAAGAAAACAAGTGCACTTGGAAATATTTTCATGTTTAGGGAGTCTTAAAAGAGATTAATGGAGAATCTGAGGTGTACCTTTGTTATGGTTGGTTACCGAGCACGAAAAAGTGTAACAGTAAGTTCGGATGGAGAGAACAAGTGGTATGTGATGAATTTCTAGGTGCAAGGAACATGACTTGAAGTAATGGATTGCAACAAAACATGGCAAATAATGGCTACTCATAGCAATGTCTCTCATCCAAAGGCATTTTGTATGATAGCAACTAGATCGATAGCGGTCAAGCATTGTTGCGGTGGTATAAGAAATGGAAGCAAATGGAGATGTAGTAGAAATAAGCAACAAGACAACAATACTAATAGAGTGTGACCATTAAAACAACAAAAATGGAGGGAACCTAAGGTATGGTTCTGGAAATATGGACGATTAAAAATGCAAAGAGGGTTGAGTTTACCTTCTCTGGACTCATAAAATTATACATTGAAGGACCCATATGGGATTGAACCCCTCCTTCGTCAGGTTCATTAAATATGCGATGAGGGACTCATCGAAGATGAGCTATATAGAGCATATGTTATCCTCCTCAAACTCATAAAAACAAGGAGGTACTCATCGTTCATGGCGGGGGGAAATTTGGGGGGTTTTTAATGCTATCATCTTCACAAATGGCAGTTGTCTATCCAATCTCCCTTGAACAATGCACTTGTTTTACATTTATGTACCACATTTGGGTTATCCATTGCCTCTGAATCACTACCATCTCTCTAAGTTTTTAAAACTCCATCGATTGCTCATTCTTCCACTCTCACATGGTGAGTGTTTTGGTCATTATCGAGTCAATGCTGCCAATTAAAGTTATTTGTCATGCCGTTTTCTTCAAGGGAAGTTCGCTCGCGTCGAACATTTTTAGTCTTTTAGCCTATTTATCCTAGCCATCCTTGAGTTAGTTATTCTCTAATTTATACACCATCTACCTTTTTTTGTTTCATGTTGATTGATGGGGGATACATCAAGTCCCTCCTTAGAATTTTTTTTTCCTGTCAACACCAAATCATTATCCGAGATCAAAATCTAGAAACCAGTTAGTACCTTGGATCTTGCAAACATCAGTTGTAAGTTCCCTCACATTTCCAGTACTGGGTTTACATCATTGTCTCATGTTTAATGAGTCTACGAGTGTTCGAATACAACTCATTGTTATATAGTTATATTCCACCTATCTACCCGATGGACATCATCCAAAGGTCAGCGGTCTGAGCCCATGAACCATACCACTTTTCCCTTGAGTTTAACACCATTTTTCCCTAGTCACTTCTTGTCCGTTTACAACCAGTGACCAAAATATATGGTCGCTTCATGTCTTCCTTCAAGGAGTGAGAAGTTGCTCCTTGCTAGTTATTTAGGGCACGACTGGAGCATTACTCCCTTTTTAGGAGTGGTTTCGGGAGATGATATTAAATCTTGATTTCTCGGGATTCGACCTAGAGAAGCTTTTCATCTTGGGAATGGGAATCCTATCCAATTCAACCATTTGATCTTATCCCTAATAAGCTATGTAAGGAGGGGTGTCTCATGGGAAAAGGGGGAAAGGAAAAGAGAAAGAAAACTTATTTTGGCGGATTGATTACTGATCTTGGGAAAGGGACTTGGGAAAGGATTGCAACATCAACTTCCTTGATTGTAAGTTGTAATCTATTTGTTCCATTAATAGAAGGTGTACAAGATGTTTTCCTCTACTTGGTTGTGTATGTACTTGTTATGTTTCCTCATGGAGAATTAATGTTTTCATGTGTTATGATACATTATTAGATCTATCATTGATTTATGCATGATTAGTGTGATCTTGTGAAAGGTTTTTCATGTCTCTAAGTGTGTATATTTGAGCTGCTAGGAGCAAAGGACATCTTCGTGAAAGCAAACAACCAAGAGTGTGCAGGGACAACCTTCAATCATCGACTAATCCTTTCTCTACACCAAGTACTTTTCATGTATGAATTGTAGATTTTAACCTTGTACAATATTTTCTGCAAACATATTTTTCAGTAAAAGAAAAAAAATATACAATGGCCAATACACACATTACACAGACATTTTCCCCCTGGAAACCCAAACAGGGAAAACCAACATATTCTATATTCATTCATTGTGATACATTGTTTACACTGCAATATACATATAGGAGCCATCGACATCCAAAACCCTAACCCAATGACCTTGATTAGTCAACAACCCTAATTCCTTAACCGGAAATAGAAATCCATAAAAAAAAATCACGTGCCAAAAAACCACCCAACAAGGGACACGAAAACCAAGGCGGCATGAAAAACGAGGCAAAAATGTGACACATTTCCCTAGGTAATTTTTTTTTTTCTCGTGGGCACTTCCTTCGAACTGCCGCACAAGGGGGATCCCCTCCAACACCCCAACGGGGGGCCTAGTGACCCCCCCTGAAACCCCCCTGCACACTCAACACAATTTAGAAAACACTAACGCTAGTCGTGCAAAGAATATACCACATACAAAACATGAATTATATCTAGGAAAATTTGTCATTTACACCTCTATTCTGTCTCGGGTCTAGGAAGAGCCTAAGGGATTTTATCTCCTGCAGGGTGAAAATATCCTACAACAAGCTGGCGACCATACTAGGGAACTAATTAGTTTCTTCCTCAATTTATTTTTTAAATCCATATTCTCAAATCCTTTCTTGTTTTCATTCTGTTTATTACTCTTTTTAGAGGTTATCTGAGAAATGTCAACGCCAACTCTGACAAATCTTCTTTAGATCTGTTGTTTTTCGAATCCTACTATCATGGTTGTGGGTTATCCGTGCCCATAGAGCAATCAAAACCTTTTGGTCATGCGTGTCTGCATTATAGGGCATGACCAAGAGCTTTTGGTCGCAATATGCCCCATTGTCGGTAGTGACCACCTCAAAAATTACACTGCAGGAGTGACCAACCCTTTGTGGTTGTCCTTTAGACCTCTATAGGGAGCGATCAAGACTTTTTGGTCACCCTCTTCTCATTAATAGGGTATGACCAAGCTCTAACAACCATTTTTGAAGGGGCATCCTTCAAAAAAAGTTGAGGTTTGTGTCTGTTCTTTCTCCCAGTCCTCCAGATCTGTCCTAGAAGTCATTGCTTCCAAAATTTTCAAAGTCATTTTGAAATTTTGCCTATGTGCCATTTTGTTGATTTGCTTAAAAATGTTTTTTGTTTTTATGGGTACAGTTTAAACTATCTAGCCTCATTCCCTCAAAATTTTATGTGTTTGTTGGCCCTTGACCAAGTTTTGAGGAAACATTGGTCATGTTTGACCACTTTTGGGACTTAGACAGGCTGGTCGAAGATGAAGCACCTAGGAAGAGATGAGATCACGAGATATCGCTTGTTTTGCGGGCTTGTGGACCAAGCAAAGGGTTTTAGGGTTTATGTAACGAGTTATGGGATGTTGGCCCATGGGTTTACCCATGTTTAGGATTTTTTGTAAAAGTATATATAGGAAGGAATGTAATGTAGAAAGTAGTAGAAGCTTAGTGTAAGAAATGTAAGAGATTTGGCTGATTGGCTATGTGCATGATATGTTAGTAAGGATCTGTTTTAGTAAGGAGTTGGCTCTGTGCCTTGCTTGATTTTGGGAAGGAGTATTTGGTGCGTAGTGCGCAGATCTCCTGTCCTCTACGGAGTTTGGCTCTGTGGATTTGTGCATAGGAGCAGATGAATGTAAGAAGATTGATGACTAATAAAGAAGAAGAAGAAGTTGGTGGACGTAGCCCCACACTAGGGTGAACCACTTATATCTTGTGTCTTGATATGCTTTGTGCGATGTTGTTTATGTATTTATCTGCTTAGTATTGTTGTTATAATGTATGTTGAATGCATCTGATGTCATTTCTTAGTCATTGATGGTATTAAATATAAATGAATGCTAGATCTAAGATGATGCTATGTGCTGAGCGGATTTAAGTACTTGATCTTTATGGTTACTACACTGATTTGTAATAAGGGTTTAACCTACGATGTGAATGAGACTCATGAACTAATGCATATTGTTGTTTAAGTTCTCTCTTAAGTATTGTAATCATAGATCTATGTTCCAACCCGGTTTTAGAAACATGATTCCTGCAACCCCCCTACCTCTACCTCGGGTGAGACTTCATATACTCCGCAGGTGTTGCCGAAAACGCCGATAGTTAGGGTTTTGTTGGTGCGTTGTTGAAGCATTGAACCCTGGGTCTTCCCCTGTGCCAACAAATGGTTCCATTGCCGGGACCTGAAACTGTGATTGCTAGGAACTAAAGAAAACAAAAAAGCTCTGTGCGTAGATCTGTTGCTGTAGTGCACAATATTCTACTTGACTTGCGAAGCTTTGTGCTAAGAAAGAAACTGGATCTGAAAGAAAGAGGTAATATCTTAAAGCTTTGTGCTCTGGTAAGGGTAAGATAAGTGGAAATGTTTTTGCTTCGAAAATATGAATCTAGGTATATTTGATAGATTTTGTCCTAGCTTGAATGTTAGGGCACAATTAGAAGAAAGAATTGATCTGAATAAATTTGATAGAAATAGAGAAAAATATGTTATTCCTATGCATAGAAAGAATTTTTGGACTAATAAGTGGATGCAAGAACCTAAAAAGAATTTTTGCAGATTGTAGATCCAACACTGTGATCCCAGTGCCCAGTACAGGAAAGGCTCAGGCTCATTTAAAATAAAGAGAGGAATAACATTGTGTTATAATTGTAGAAGATCGAGACATCTTGCTAAGGAATTCCATGGTACAGGTCCTATTTGTCTTTGTTGTAAATTTATTGGTCACGAGGTTGAGAATTGCCCAATGATGATTGCTAAAATTGAAAATATGAACATGAGACAAGAAAACTATAAAGAAGGTCAAGAGACTAAGGAAATGTTAGAAAATCAGAAAGAGAAATAATCAGAGAAAGATCAGACTATGTTAGTATAGTTAAAAGAAGCAATGAATGACCACAAGGATGCCAGTTTGTCAGAGATCTTGAAAGAAAAACAACGCATAGTCACAAGAATACAAGACTTCGACATAGACTGTGTATTGGATGAAGAAACACATGTGAACGTTATGCTAGAAAGCACTTGGGAAATTTTGGGAAAGCCTTCTATGATACCTTCATTGGGAAGGATAAGCTTGTTTAAAGGAAAGATGATAACCCTATGTGGAAGAGTTACTAATATACCTATGATTGCCCATGAAACATCGACAAAAGAGGACTTTGAAGTTATTAGGTTTGTTGAGAACAACATCACTTTTTCACTTTTATTAGAAAAGACTTGGAGTAAGAAGGATCAAATCAGAAGGAAAGCAGAGGAGGAAGCTATAGAATAAAAAAAACAAGAATGAAGGGATTTCATAGCCAGAAAAATAGAGTGACTAATAAAAGAACAAGAGGATACGTCGAAGCAATAGAGGGCCAGAGAATTAGTTGTCAAAGTTGAAAGAACACAGGAAGGCTTAAAGAACCTGTCCATGCAAGAAAGAAGTATAGCCACCCCAGAAATAGTAAGAGAAGGGACATTAACCACAGAATATGTAAGAGCGCATCAATAGTGCGAAGTTATTTCACCAGGAGAGAATAAAAATACAAATGGGAAGAGGATTCCATAAATTATTAGAAAATATCAGATCACTGGAAAGAAGGCCAGGAAGCTCAATAGGAAGAAAGATAAGTTATAGGAAGCTACAAAAAAAAGAAGGAAGACTTCGTAGGAGGCAGATCTACAAAACTTGAACCTTGTTGGAATAACATAACCACGCAGAATCGAACTTCGCCACAATGAAGCAATATGACCGTTGGAGGTGCCCCAACCATTAGAATAATGCTCCAGAACAACGAGAAACACAATTATTGATGAAAAGACCACCGTTGGACCGTTGGGATCATTCCATAGCAGACATATTCGCATTGATGGATGCATTCCTGCCCCTTGGAGGAATATGTTACGACGCTTGCTTATTTAATCCATCGGACACTGCGTCGGGACCACTTTTTTCTACTCGTGAATATCCAAGCAAATAGAGAATCCATTGTTTTACGTTGTGCTTTCTAGACCTCACCATCTGTTTGATTACCTCACTTGTCCGTTCACCTACCCGATCTATTTGGTTACAAATGTGAATGTCGGGCGAACATAGCGCATTAGAGAAGTCTGTGGAGGAGATTCTTGTGGAGCTCATGGCTGAAAGAGTTATGTCTATAGGAATACAGGCATCGTCGACTGGAGGATTTCAAGCATCCCCGTCGACTGGACATCGTTCTAGTTGGACCGCTACTGAGAAGCAAAGAAAGCACCATAGTGATCTAGCTAATGTGAATCAGATCTTGTCGGTCTTTCCAGAGTACATATTGCCTTTGGCTGGCATGGTTAACCGCGACAGTATCCCATGCAACTTCGAGTATATGTTGATCACTGCATACATCCCGAAGGGGATACGTGTAGTTGGACCCCAGTTAGGAAACATTCAAGCTCTGAAGAACAAGGATTTCAACCTTGGCGAAAGGAATAACTATGTGATGCTCGCACTGCATAGGTTAACGCTTGTGTTAAACTCATCCTGACATGCTACCAAAGAGGATATATGTGGCTTGACAGGCATGTTAATGTGGATCCGATGCTCATCCACTTGATCACAAGGTTGAGCATGTAGGGACCGGACCCGCACCACTTATACCTAGGGAAGACTTCAGATCGCTCCCTAGCATAGCGCATAAAGGAGGATTATGGCGATGTAGAAAAGGGAAAGAGAGGCTACAAGGTAGCCTCCATCCARGATGGCACAATGYKCCTAGATTGCCAGCTTATAAATGGCAAGCTCGTTAGAAAKAAATTTCCGACACAGGTCAYTGGATTCATAGTAGACCTCGCAGGGAAGTGTGTAGAAGGAATGCAAATGAACTGGGCGAGTTACCTCGTCAATGATCTCGAGAAGGACTGCCGCGAAGCGTAGTATCAAGGCTACGAATTCCATTTCAGTTGGTTACTGGTACTGATCACATTTGTTGCTTAGCATATGCCAGAAGGAGAGGCATTTCCATAAGTTGAGCCATCAGAGCCATTGGCCAGGAGTTTCCCTACCTTGTGCTATACGAATGACATGTCAAAGCAGTGGCAGTCGAACATTGTCTTCCATGCTTACTACCAGCATCTCAAGTGTTCTATTGAGGCATTTCCACAAATGACCCCAAACACATTGCACCAGTACAGAAAACTAGCGAAGTTCTGCACAAATCGACACTTTATCTACATCACTGCGCGTAGGGATGAGAGTAAGGAGGAATTGTAGTCCTATTATAAGATGACCGACGAAGATATGGAGGAGATCACTAAAGAATGGCCAGCAGAGTTCCCTGTACTAGTTGAGGATGCAGAACTCTCCGACATCGACACCATTGGAAGTCCCTTGGTCACCCGGGTCGAACATGATGGACAAACTAACATGAAGAAAAAGAATAAAAAAGAGGAAGTGCAGAACATAGAAACCGATGACGAGGACAACACTTCAAAGGAAAGTAGGCCTGACTCTCCCGTAAGAGGAGGAGGAGATGAAGTGAACCAAGAAGAAGGAGGGGAAGAAGGAGAAAAGAAAGACAAAGGCAAAGTTACATCATCGAAGGATCCCCCTACAGAGGCTGAAACATCGAAGAAAAGGAAGGTTTCTCCGCATAAACCCTCAACAATAAAGAAGATCCGTGCCAATAAGCCTCAGTCAAAGAATGTGCTCATAGTGGATGATTCCAATCTCATCATCGCAACCATGGAGGACACTTCAAAGGATATCTTGCAGATACATGGAGCGAAGCAGGAGACACTGTATGAAAGAATAGAAAAGGAGCTGAAAGACATACAACAAGCCATCCATTCAAGCTGCGCAATACCTACTACACCTTCTTTGTCGAAAATTGTAGAATTGGGGGATGAGCCTGCCCAATTACGAAGATTATCAGATGCAACAGAGGCTCGACTTTAGCGAGTCCAAGAAGAAAAGGAACATGCTACAGAGGCCTTGAAGCAAGAAAATGAGGAGGTCTTAGAGCAACTTTGAGTTTCTTAGAAGGAGAAAGATGAAATTAGGGCGAAGTTAGAGCAGAGCAATGCAAAGATACAGGAAGAAAAAGACCAACTTCTTGTAGAGCAGACTGCAATCAAAGAAGCAGTGAATAAACCACTTCTCTCTGTGTCGAGCTTGGCACATGAGGAACCAGAGTCAAACGAGATGCAAGTATGGAATCTCATGGAAGCCATTCAATAGCTTCAAGAACGTATAATGGAGTTGGAGCTCCAAGCAATGTTGAGCACTCCGCAAGAAGTGAGTGACCAAAGGGAAGAAGCTTCCAGGAATGCACTTGCCCCAGAGTGTAAGTAATTAAGTAATCGTAGTGTGTAGACCTATGAACACCTCACAAAAGATCCAGAGCTGAGGAAACTAGAAGCACATCTCCATGAGGCATAGAAGCAGGCATCCACTGTGAAAGCACAGATGAAGCTTCTTACTGCAGTCGAGAGGATGAAAAGATCATAGGAACAACGTGCAGTCCAACATCAGATTACTTCCATCCATAGCAGAGTCATGGAAGTTACACAGAGAAAACATCCGGTGCAGGATGAAGCCTACACAATTTTTGAAGACATTGAAGGACAAGGCTTGTAGCTGGACCAAGTGGTTGCGACAGTGGAATAATGCTTGGAAGGGCCTATTATAGAGCAAGTGATTCAAGAGTTCACTGAGTAGGAGGATATAATGAAGCAACAAGTTGAGGAAGCTCAAGTTAAGCTCGAGGACTTTGAAGGTGTGTTTCCCAGATCTGAGTGACTCGGGACGAGTCACAGGTGAGTGTTGGGGTCCTGTTGGCCCTTGACCAAGTTTTGAGGAAACATTGGTCATGTTTGACCACTTTTGGGACTTCGATAGGTTGTTCGAAGACGAAGTGTCCAGGTGGAGCTACAATCATGGGATATTTCTTGTTTTGTAGGCTTGTGGACTGAGCAAAGGGTTTTAGAGTTTATGTAACGGGTTATGGGATGTCGGCCCATGGGTTTACCCATGTTTAGGCCTTTTTGTAAAGTATATATAGGAAGGAATGTAATGTAGAAAGTAGTAGAAGATTAGTGCAAGCAATGTAAGAGATTTGGTTGATTGGCTATGTGCATGATATGTTAGTAAGGCTCTGTGCTAGTAAGGAGTTGGCTCTGTTCCTTGACCTAATTTTGGGAAGGAGGATTTGGTGTGCAACACACATATCTCTTATCCTTTGCGGATTTTGGATTTGTGGCATTGTGCACATGAGTAGATGAATGTAAGAAGATTGAAGACTAATAAAGAATAAGAAGAAGTTGGTAGACGTAGCCCCACACTGGGGTGAACCACATATATCCTGTGTCTTGATATGCTTTGTGTGATGTTGTTTATGTATTTATCTTCTTAGTGTCATTGTTATAATGTATTTTGAATGCATATAATGTCATTGCTTAGTGATTGATGGTATTACATATAAATGAATGCTAGATCCAAGCTGATGCTATGTGTTGAGCGGATGGAATTACTTGATCTTTTGGTTACTGTGATGATCTGTAATAAGGGTTTAACCTGTGATGTGAATGAGACTCATGAACTAATGAATATTTGTTTTTAAGTGCTTTGTTAAGTATTGTAATCACAGATCCGTGTCCCAGCCTGGTTGTAGACACCTGAGTTCTGCAACCCCCCTTTCCTTTATCTCGGGTGATAATTCATCTTCTCCACATGTGGTGTCGAAAGGGTCGGTAGTTAGGGTTTTGTCGGTGCGTTGTTGAAGCATTGAAACCTGGGTATCCCCTTGTGACAACATTGTTGATGACATCTTTGTAAGAGAGTTTATTTTGTTTTTAAAAATCTATTGGGTGTTCCTTTATATTTGCTTTCATTGTTTAAACAAACACAACTCTTTCAATTTGAATCTCATCTTTGAGTGCAATTCATTTTTCAAGTTATTTGAAAAACTTTTTATTACCATTTAAAGCTTGGGTTTTGCATTGAAGACATTCTTCTGCTTGAATTTATCCTTGGGTGATGTTTCATAGTTAGAGTGTTTTGGTCTATAGTTGAAAAGGGATTGTATTTGTTTGGGATTTCAGAAGCATTTCTTTGATAGTTTGGAATCATTCCTCTTTCTATTTAAAGAGGCAAATTTCAAAGTTACATGATATTGAGTGCTTGTTCATATTAAGAATAAAATAACTCTTCTCCTTCTTGTAGATAGAATTCATCGAAAATAAATGATTGCATTCATTCTTTTATCATTCTATTGGAGTCGAGTCTCACACATCATTAGTTTCATCTCTGTGGACCTTTTCTCAGTAAAAATGACCATTAAAATCAACCAACACTTTAATAAAATTAACTAGACATTTATGTTTATAGTACACCAACAGTAATTTAGAGCTAGGGTCTTTGGAGTAGGAAAAGTGAGTAAATGGTCTAATATTAATACACAAGACTGTAGAACACTAAAGCATGATAAAATCCAATTGTCGTATAGGTATAGCCAGGAACCCCCTCTAACACATGGGATAAACACGAGGTCGCATGCAAGAGAGAAACACAGATTACCCCTCCAAAGCTTGACCTATCATAGTGGAAATAACGTATATTGGGGGTTTTATTGAGTGTTATTGGTTCATTTGGTCTCAATTCTTTGTGAATATCGAATCTTTTCAAGGTCCTCATGAGTGTTACCAATCCACTTGTCTTTATTACTCTGGAAGAGCTTCAAATTTTTTTATCCTACCCATACATTTGGTCATGACTGTTGATTGTACCTCCTTTGAGGTTGACTCCGAGTTGGTAACCTTAGTGGCATTTCCTAGGTATCTACATAGGTGAATGCGGGGGCATTCCCATGGTACCTGGGGCAACCGTTGTACCACACTTTTAGTACTCTTGGAGGGTGACCCCGTGAAGCGAGGGTTGCTTGCATTGAGAAGGGGTGTTACATGGAGTTCAGTGTAATTGCTTCTCATATCTTCGCTTACAACTTGAAATCCCATATTTGGAATATCCCTCTATCTAATGTTGCTTGGTTGATTACCTATAGATTTGTTAGAGGTGTCTTCGGTCAACATTTGTAGTTGGCCTTAGGAATTTTTATTTTTATTTCACTATGGCCGGTTGAGCTATTTGCAGATCTTGCAAAATGCAAGGATTACCTCCTAAGGGGTAAGATCTTCCACAAAATCCTTCTAACGAAGGAATGGTCGAAGAAATAACTTCAGAATCTGGGAGTGTAGCTCCTGGAAGTGACCAAAACGTAGAGGAACCGGTCACAACCTTTGTGGAAGGCATGGGATATTATGAAAATCCCCCTTTGACTGATCCACTTGGCCCACTACTCATTGAACACCCATCCATGACATATTTTGATTCTTTTTCTTCTTACCGTTTACTGGAGGGATTGGAAAATTCACCGCCTCTATCCACAACTCCTGTAGTTGATCCTGCAAGAGCACAATTTTCTACTGCTGGTGCTTCTTCTTTATTAGGAACATCTGTGATCCATATTACCCCAAGACAACCACTGAAAAGTACATATCTGTTACAAATTATTTTTTCGCGACTGATGTTGTTGACCTACTCTCCATCATTTAAATCTTAAAAACTATGATCACTGAAGAAAAGCCTTCTTCTTTTGAAATAAATCAATCATTAAAAAACCTTTTTTATAAAAGTGTCGTATGTTGAACCACTACAACATACGACACCCTTAAATTTCACATGTTGCACCACTGCAGATCACGATAGTGTCGCATCTTGCTATTTCACAGGGTGTGACACTGTTTGAAAGAACGAAAAAAGGAGAAATTTAAGAAGTTTCTAGAAAATAATCTTTAAATATAAGATCGTTTGGGATCTCACCTATACTTCTGATTTGAGGAGATCCTAACCTCCTCATCCCTTCCTCTTCAATATATAAATGGAGACTTCTCTCGTTAGGAAAGACTAATAGCTAATGGAGAATAACTAGTAATGAATAATGGTTAATAACTTTAGCTTCTGGTTTGTGATTAGACTGTTAGTAACTCTTTGACCCTGAGAGATTCAGTTTGTGTCAAAGTATTCAGTTGATGGTGATGGAATTCATGAAAGCAATGTCAATATTGGAGCATTGAACCGTTGGAAAGAGCCTCACAACACCAAGGCATTGGTTGTAACTCTTCCACTATTATTAATACGATAACATGTTTTCTTTGCTATAAAGATTGTTCATTGTTCATTATCTTTATTACATTTCTCCTTGGTCATTTGTATAGATTTTTCAAAGTACTATTGTTTCTTTCACTGATTATCTTGTTTTCTTATACAGGTTTTCCTTCAAAATCCTCTGAATCAAGCTAAGAGCTACAATTAGCAAGGACATCCATCAATAAAAGGTGAGTCCTTACTTATTAGTATTTCGATTGTATGAATTTGTTGATGCTTGAATATGTCAGGACCGAAACGAAAACCTCATGAGGACATTAGTCCCCTTTCATTTTTAGAGAGGTGGTTCTCCTCTTTGGCCAAAAGATATATCTTTGAATATCTTGGATTAGGGAGAGTGCTAGGAAACAAAACCCAAATGTTTATTGCTTGGATTTATATGAAAATGTTTTTTCAATAACCCAATATGATCTTTATGTGCAACAAAATTCTTTTTACAATAAGAAAAGATTAAAGGAGGGCTTCAACATCATAATTAAATTTTGATCAACATCACCTACAATCTTCTTAATAATATATAAATGCATCCATATATTCTTCATGAGAAATATGAGAGAATTATTTTATCATATCAAATAATTTTAATAGAGTACTGCAATTAGTAATAAAAGAGAATTTGATAGGTCAACCCCAAATATCTCATACTTAAAATTCAAAGTTACAAGATGCAATTAAGATCAAACTCAAAGAAATTCTTTGTGGAGTTTATTCATGAGGAATGTTCTTCATTACCAAAAATTTGAAAGCCATGTATGTGGCTACAGATACTCCATGATCATACAAGAAAATTTTGTAGAAGAATACAAGAAAAATACTCAACAACTCAACCTTGTGCCCAACTCTCAGATTCAAGTGTAAAGATATGAGAAGTGGTGTAGAAGAATAGAAAGAATGGAGAAGATGGAGATTTATTTCTTTTGATTAGAAGCTTGATTGTGTATCCATGGATTTACCTTCTTCTTCCTCTGATCTTATGCCCTGCCCCTCTAACAATACTGATTATTTGACCATTTGATGAAGGCTCTCTTCTCTTTTTAAGAATAGTTTTTCTAACTACTTGAGTAATTAGGTTTTTCTTCCTCTCTTGAAATTTCCGTACAAGTTTCTTCTTGAAACATTCCCTTTAATTAGTTCCTCATTAATGAAACCACATCATTAATATAAGTATATTGAAAATGGGCCCCTCTCCTTTTTTAATAAAAATTCTAATTAAACTTTTATTTTTAAAATTTAATTAATTTCCCTTTAAAAGAGGATAACTATGTTTTAATTTTCTGGTAAGGATGTGAATTTTTTCAAACACTTTAAACAACTTATGATGCTATCTTCATTGTCTTATCTTTCCAATGATATTAAATTTTCCCAAATTCGTCACCCGTATCTCAATATATGAGCTCGTGAAGTTGAGTTGTCACATAGGCCCATTAAAAATGAAGCTAACTGATATTTTAATTTATGAGAAAAATATATCAAATTTCAACACTTGAAAGCTATACTACCATCTTCTAAATCGAAATATCTTTCCAAATGTATAAATTTTTCGCGATTCCGACACCCAGATTTCAAATTATGGCCTTTACAAGATCGTGACAAGTTATATATCTAGCAGTCAAGTTATTCACACAACCCCAATTACACAAACCACTCATCCTACATCTCCAACTTTACAAATGGGGAGTTCTTCTATACCCTTCATTGGATGTGAATCTTCAATTGGAGGCCAACCCTTTGTTGGGGGAAGCTTCCAATTGGAGGACAACCCTCCCCATGGGGGAACCAACTAGCTAGGGGGAATAATCTATTCGGAGCCAACAACTAGTTGGGGGGAAACAACCTGTTTGGGAGAACCGGTTGGAGGTCAACAACTAGTTTGGGGACAATCCCACACTAGAAACCAACCTTGATCCCGGGGGAAAAATGTTCCAGAAAACCGTACAGGTCTTTACACTGGTTTACCGTATCCGGGAGTGTCAAATACTCCATGGGCTCAACCCAATCCAACAAGAATCTATTTGCAAGATATTTTCCCAGTCGACCGAAAAACCCCATGTTCCCCACTCCCCAAGCCACTCAACCATATATGGGTGGACCATCAGGCTTCAACATTCCATCCCAACCTGGATATAGTCCTACTAGTACTCCGATGCCCCATCCATATTATTAGTATTCACAATCAAAATGAAAATTATCTTTATTGTCTACCTTAGATCTGCCAGATTTATCATGTTTGAAAAACGATCCTATACAACTTGCCCCATTTTGGCCCCCTATCCCTGCCAAACTACCGTTCGACATGCCCAAGTTCAACGAAAACCTTGGGGAAGATCCTAATAAACACGTAATGACCTTCCATCTCTAGTGTTCTTCGAATTTCTTGATGGATGATTCCATTCGGTTACAAATTTTCTAGAGAACACTCACAAGGTTGGTGACAAAATGGTTTATTGAACTGCCACAAAATTCCTTTGTTTATTTTAATTCTCTTGCCATGGAATTTCTGACTCACTTCCAACTGCCCATTAGATATGAAATCAGTATAGATATTTTGAATTCTCTTAGGCAATCCTCTTCCACTCATATTTATGATTATATACATGAGTGGAGGCAACGACAAAGATTGATAAAGTTCCAATTTTGGACCAACTCTTGGCAGATTGGTTCACAAAGTCTCTTCTACCGCCCATTGCTAGAGATGTCGCCATGAGAGGTGTTGTTACCGAGGAACAAGCGATTATTCTTTCCCAATATTTAGATCTGGTATATTCCCAATCTGGCATACTATATGATATGATCCCTCATTCTCCTCAACCTTCAAATGATCCAACAAAACCAGCCCCAGGAGCCCATGCTAATGGCATAGTCGGTTCCGTAAAACTATAGTCTGCCACACAATAACAGACTGGTACCAATACCAACTCCGCTCCCTCTCCTGCATAAACCATCGACGTGAATGTGGTTCAATCCACTTCATCTCAATCATTATGGGGAAAGAAGAAAAACAAGGGTAAATCCAAAAAATCTTCTAATCAGCGGGAGAATCCCAACACCCAAGACCCCAATGCTAGGGGAAAAAGAAAGGCCAATTTTTTTTGCATGGTATGTAAGGAAGACCACTTCACCAAATATTGTCCCCGCCTTGACAAGTTCCATCAATATATCAAGCAAGGGGGGTATCCTTCACAACCAATGGTATTAACCAATCCTCCCCCCCAAAATCAACAAATGATCACACAAGGTCATGCATCCCCACCCAGTGGAAATGCAATGTCCTCAATTGCAAATGTCATGATGGTTAAATCCACGGTGGCATTAAGCACCATAGCAAAGAACTATGACCTCATGGAAGGGGAAGCATCATCAAAGGATCCTCCATTGATTTTACCACCCAATGGTCCTCTCATGTTCGAGAAACCAACTTATGAACTTTCTATCCACCCTCCAAAAGGGGTACTTCGAAGGACCATCCATAATCTAAATGCTTAGGCATGAGAATGCTACAACATAGTGGAAGATCTTGCCTAGGCCCCATGTGCCATGTCGACACTCGAAGTATTGTAGAGGTTTGCTGCAGAGCTGCTCATGACCATAGGGGGAATCAACCCTTCAAAATCTAACATTATTTTCTTTGACACAGAACAGAGTGAGACACGTCTCTCACACTAACTAGCATTGAAAATTACAGTTCGATGTTTGAACAAGAATATCTTTCGTACGATGATCGACAAAGTAGAGACCACTTTCATTATGTCTTTGTCATGTTGTAAAGTCATTTTTTCTCCATATCTCCAACCATCCTAAAATATTTTGATGGAAATTCTTTCAAACCTTACATAATTCTCCCTTCCTTACCCATTGAGCTCAGGAGAAAGATCATCTCCGTAGAAGTCGAAGTGGTAGATTCCGCACTCAACTATAATATTCTCTTGGGTCGCACTTGGTTCTATGCCATACAGGTTGTTTCATCCACTATATTTCATGTTATACGATTTCCCCAGCAAGGGAATATAGTTACGATCGACCAATTGGATTATTGCATACCTGACTTACAAACTAATACTCGCACCAACATGCCCTTCATAGGTGAGTCTTATGGGGGGTATGAAAGCGTCTGTGTATCCATGCTTAAAGATCCATTTCTTATGGGGATTTCCCCCTTTCCTGCACCTAACACTACTCATATTTCTCCTATCAACATGATTTTTTCATCTGCCGGTGAATCCCTCAGGTCAGTTGATCCTTGGATGGTACCTTATCCTGAGGATGTTGACTTATATGGAGCATCCATACCACACATCGTAGTTGATATTGTCGATCCAGTATTCCACTTGACATTTGTTGATACTGGTCAACCCTTCCATCCTCAAATGGAATGTGATCAACCTACTCCACCCGTATAGGTTGTTGACTCCCTTGGTTCTCATGATTTCTTATATACTAAGTTGCCTTTAGAAGAGGCCACCCTAGAAGTCATGGATTCCATTGTTAAGCCCATAAAGGATGAGGATCATCACACCTCCCTCCCTTATTTGGAAATAACGAGAGTCATCTCGATGAGTTCCAACCCGAGACCGGGGGCATTGGTTGGGACATCTAGTTGACCTCCTAGTTTTCACCATTTTTCACCTTAGATGTCTTTTTCAGAACTTTCCACTGAATTCTCTTCTTTCCCTCCCTTAGAAGATTCATGTTTTGTACCCCTTTCACGTACTGATGGGTCTCATCAAGGAGCTTTCATCACTCATAAAACCACTCATGTTGAGTACCTTTGACCACAAACATTTATTCATATGTGGCATGGCCTCGACATGGTGTTCCATATGATGCCTCTAATGGCTCATAAGTTCATTGATTATGCAAAATATCCTTGGCCCAAGCCTAGAAATGGTCTCTCCTTTGATTAAACCATCAGGATGTGTATTTCCTTGTACATAGGTGTGTCATGTGAGTGCTTTTGTTTTGTGTACATCACATACAAAAATCCAAAAATATTTTCTTTTTAGGATTTCACTATGCGTGCTGAACTTGGAATCTAGTTTATGTGTGTTGACATGATTCTAGGGACATTTTAAAGATTGAGAAATCCATTTCACTTGAGATAAGTATTTGTAAACTGGCATATAATGAGATTTTTTTTTTATTTTTTTTTTCTGGCATTTCCCTCTTTGCATTTTTAATCGTCCATATTTCCAGAACCATACCTTAGGTTCCCTCCATTTTTGTTGTTTTAACGGTCACACTCTATTAGTATTGTTGTCTTGCTGCTTATTTATGCTACATCTCCATTTTATTCCATTGCTTATCGCACCACAACAATGCTTGACCACTATCCATCTAGTTTCTATCATACAGAACACCTTTGGATGAGAGCCATTGCTATGAGTAGCCATTATTTGCCATATTTTGTTGCAATTCATTACTTCAAGTCATGTTCCTTGCACCTGGAAATTCACCGCATACCACTTGTTCTCTCCATCCGAGCTTACTGTTACCCCTTTTTCGTGCTCGATAACCAACCATAACAAAGGTACACCTTAGAATCTCCATTAATCTCTTTTCAGACTCCCTAAACATGAAAATATTTCCAAGTGCACTTGTTTTCTTTCACACTCGTTAAATGGATTTGAAAGGACTTCTATTCGGTGTCAGTTTATCCCTTTTTCGAATGAGATGGACTAATTATGAAAAATGAATACTCTAGTCAGCCTTGACTAGAAGATTTCTCCATTGTATTCTTTTATCTTTTTTCGGGATCGAGTGACTAAATTTACAAAAAAGAAAACCTTTGGAGTCTTCTTTGTCTTTTCAGACTCTCTAAATATGAAATGATGGATCAAGCACTATTCTCCACCATGGGCTCAAAATTAAACCCACATGTGAGAACATCGAGCATACTTTTATTTTCTTTCACGCTCATTTAAACATGAAAGAAGCAAAAAGAGTGGGGGTTTTTCCATCTAGTCATCTTGACAAATGGTAGCCATCTATTGAGTCACCCTTGAACAATGCACATGTTTTACGTATATGTACAAACAATTGGGTTATTCATTGTCTCTGAATCATTACCGAGCATTGGTATTCCCATCTCGAGGATGTTATTATTGTGCCAGATTGATGCTAGATTCTTCCCATTTCCCTTCTCCCCGAGCTCTATAACTTTTCATTCATAAAGTGTTTTGTCTATCGTACACCTATTCGGACCTCACACTTTAGGGGGAATTTGTTATACAATTATTTTCCACCTGATAACTTAATGGGCATCATCTAGAGGTTAGCAGTCTGAGACACTGAATTATGCCATTTTTCCTTTGAGTATACACCACCTTCTTTCCCAATCGTAGGTTGTCCCTTTACAACTTGTGACCAAAAATGATGGTCCCTCCTTGTCCTTTTGCAAAGGACAACTAGTATCACCTTACAAGAATGCAGTGCACGACCATGACTGTTACTCTCAATTTAGGAATGGTTACAATGAGATGGGATCAATCTCATATTTATCATAATTCGACCTCGAGAAGCTTGTTATTTTGAGTGCCTACGAGTTATCCACCATCTCATCTCTTTCATCCTATATATTGAGGGTCTCTCATGGGAAAAGGAGGGGAAAATATAAAGTAAACATATAATGTCAGATTGATTACGGTGCTTGGGCAAGGTAATTGGGAGAAGCTTCATCAAGCTATTTGTATGTAAGCTATAAGATTTTTTCCTTATTAATAAAAGATGCACATGATTTTCCCCTCTAATTGATTGTATATGGCGATTATAATCTTCATAGAGAGTTAATATTTTCATGTCTTTGTGATATATTATTAAATCTATGTTTTATACATGTTATGTTTGATCTCATGAAAGGTGTTTTTTGTTTTCCTATGTGTGCAGACCTATTTTCGTGAAAGTGAAGGATATATTCAAAGGAGAAAATGACCAAGGAGTGTGCAGAGACAACTGTCAAAGTATAATGTATGCTTCTCTTCTCAACCCATTGAGCCATAACACACGGGGATGACCACGACCCAATAAACTGTCTAATTAACCCATTTTAGCAAGCCTCAATGGAAAGTTGCGCATTGTCGATGGGTGCATTGAGACCTTCAGAATGTCATTTCTCTTCTTGAAAAATCACAATGGAGGAGATTTTATAGACTTTCTATAGGAAGCAATCAGAGATTGAAATGTTGCAATATTAGGCGGCAACAGAGGTAGTGTTGGATCCCCCCCCCTGATCCAAAGGTCATGCTTAAGGACTGCAGAAGAAAACCAAAAAGAGATGAAAAACCCTAGAAAAGCACTATGAAATTCATGGAGAATGTAGGATAATGAGTGTTGGATGGATGGGTTGACCCGTGTTCTACCTTAGTTTTCCAACAAAACCCTAGAAACCATCGACCACTCTGGTAAACCAAAAGGCAACACTGCGCACATAATGCACAACGTAGTCTCATCCGATATGGCTTATGGGTGATTGCATGACCCAAGTGTCTACAATCATGGAAGGGATGGAACTCATGGGAATGTTAGGCATGCTTTTGTTCTTCTACTTCAACACTCATTCTACCATATCATCATTCAAATCTATTGTTTAATTAACCCTTTCACATTCATTATGAATAAAATAACATGTCTAATCTAGTGCGCGTTATACTTTAACTCTAACAGATGCATGTATTCATTCATTCATTCAACATAATAAGCATTGCAACACATAAACGAAACCATTCCACACATTGACACAATATTTTACCTTGGTTCACCCCCTCGGGCTACGTCCACAAAGATCTTTTGCTTCTTAGTATTATTCATCAATATATGGCGCTACATGCATTACATAATAGGTTTAGTAATGGTGAGGCTGACCAACGTCTCACTAAGCTCAACAACTTGCGACCTGACCCCCAATTACAATCCATAACTCTCAAAAACTGACTCCCTCCGAGCTCCATCACTCTCGACCAAAAACTAATGACTGTGACTCAAACTCAAAAAGGTTCTCAAAAGGGCTTCTTCAGATAGATAAGTGATTCAATAATTATCCCTCATATATACCTCATACACCATATTTATATTACAACAAGTGGGTTAAACCCATTAAATTGACTACCAAAACCCTAACCCTAAGTGGCTTAGGTTTGTCGACATAATAACTTCCTTCCTATGGTTGGTCTTCGTTCCTTGCTTTGACTCTGCGTTGATTTTCCTTCATTCCCGACACACTGCTTCCTTTTCCTTCTTGCGTTCTACTTTATCCTAATTTCCTGGTGTTGTACCCCAAAATAGCCCGCTCCAACAATGAACATCACTTTACACAATGAGTGCTAAGTGGATTATTCAAATTCATGAGCAATTAACCACTTGTTAATGACACTCATGAATGATAGATTATAATAAATGACTTGATCATTAAATATTCTACATATTCCATCCCTAAAAATTGGAAAAGTCTCTTACCTAATTTTTTTCAATGAAATTCACATCCCAGGAAACCCATCGAGCACTTCCCCTCATTCTGAGTATGGTACCCAGGGTAAACTAGACGGTTGCAGTTTTGGAACCTAACTTGACATGGACATCAAGTGATGCATAAAATATCCACAGAGGTAGCCAGCCTTAATACTTGACCCCATGACCTCCTATTTGTAATTCACAACACTCAATTGCTTTATCTAACCCATAGGGCTAAAGCCCTTCACCTACTTATCTTAACAATTAATTTCGTAAAAAAACTACATTTTTTAAAAATAGGAATGGAAAGTATGTTATGTATATATGATTATAGGTCTAATGTGTGGGACTAAAGTTAGGTGCTACTAGAAAGAACATGATCTCACTAGAGGTATCCTTAATGATGATCACTGAATTTCTTGAGGATACTATCTAAGTTGAAACCACCTTTTGGTCTTGGAGCTTAACCAAAAACTAGATTTGATTGGGTAAGAGATCGTCTTCCTCGAACATAAGGAAACATGTTAATGGCCACTTAAAGGCACATGGTTGGAGCATAATTTTGCCTCCTTATGGACCACCAACATGTCATTTCAAGTGGTGTGGTTTTCCTTCAGTAATGATGACGAGTCAATACATTCGCTAATAATAACCAATGATCACTATTCTCACTACCAATTAACAACTAAATTAAGATAGATTTTACGTCTTTCTAAAAAACATTATAAACCAAAAAAAATTCTAAATGCACATAAATATTTATTTATAAAATTTTATAAAAAATAATGAATATACATTATTGCTATCTTATTTGATTGGCCATTGAATTACAATAAAAAATTAGTTTCAACTTCTAGTGTTTTCGTGTACATGACCCACTAGGTGAGCATGTAAAACAACGAGACTTTCCAAAAAGGTCATTTGGGGATCTCTTAAATGTAATTATTACAACACCTTTTATATGACGGTGTGGACAAAAGAGAGGAACTTTTTTTTATCTTAACATGAGGGAGACTTGAACAGTGAGAAGTACATGGAATTAACTCTTTTCCTATACCCATGTTTTAATTATTTTTATTCTCGATGGCACTAACATGACCTTATGTGTCGGGATTGACCAACAACCCACTTGTATCATCCAAAATATGCCTCACCATCATGTATCAACAAATATAATACACACATATTTATATGTGTGGAAGTTCAAATGCTCATTTCACCATAGGTGATGTTGCACCATCGCCACCCAACCATTGACACCTACATGAACCTTCCCCTGAGCCAAGCATACTCAGACAACTGACTGCCCAACATGCAATCATGTTATCATCCATCTAGGTTGATTCGTGATAGTCACCGAAGATCATGCCTCTTCTCGTAAGGCACTCACATACCTTTAATGCACATACCAACGATGTCGCCTTGCCATGGGTGATACACAATCTACCACATTACCAAGTCTCACATCCTCCACCGATAAGCCTAACACATTGTCTCACAGGTTGGTCACCTGTCCTATTCGACAAGATGTCCTCCTTGGTCCTCCCATCCTACACGCTGATACACCATCCTAACCATCTCACTAACATCACCCATGAGTCGGCCACCAAGGCTACCAAATATAGGGACTCTTCATACAAGTTTCCAAGCATGCCCGACGCGCCCTCTCTCGGAATCACCATGCTTTTTTCCTAGTATGTCTGATGCATCCTCTCTCAGACTCACCATGCTTCTTGACTAGTATTCCCAATGCGCCCTCCATCATACCAAACAGAACGCACACTTAGCCAACTCGTCGACCAATCATGTTTCCATGCCCATCGTGATAGCGTGCGCCCTGCTAAGCACTAGAGGTCTTACAAAAACGAAATCAATATCTCTATCTAATTTGATTAATTTGAAAGAAACAAGGTATAAAAATCCATCATAATTATTATTTCTATAAATTGATTA
>JZKD02S2267280.1:297499-318137 GCA_000966675.3 Picea glauca | reverse complement strand
TGGATAGGAAGGGGACACTGGAACAAATGGAGAATTATAATGTTATAAGGATTTCCGGTTCTAAGGAAAATCATTCCTTCCTTCCATGCCACATATCTGACAAAATGTTTGTTACTAAAATAGAAAGTCAATACAACTACTGGTTGCATTTTTTCCATGAAAAGAGAAAAAAACAATTCATACCTCTGCCTTGGAAAGTTGGGGACTTGATATTCATAAATATGAACAAGATTGATGAGTTTGCAGGCCACTTCCACAACCTAAATCTAAAATATGATGAAAGGGTAAAAGGGTTCGACCCTAGAGGAATTTTTGTAGAACATCTACTGGCAACTAGCTTCAACATTCTTTTATTAATACTATTCTAAATGAAGATGAATATAATGGCTTAGACACTCCTTCTTGTGACACTGGGGACTTGGAAACAATACTCAAAACCAATGAGGTCCAAGACCCCAAATTGATTCTCAAATCATTGTACCTAACCAAGCAATCCTTTGATGAAAAAGTTGAGATCTTTAAAGGGTTATCATTTGAAAATTTCTATGGCATTCTTGAGTATAATGAAGATGACGTGGATAATTGGCTAGTGGATTACTCAGTAAAAAACCAAGATATTGAAGAAGCTTTGTGTAATATTTCCATTGATATAATGGACTTGGATGAAGAGATTTTCAATATAAAAATATGGCATGAAATCAGCGTGGCGCCAATGAGAAGCTACATCGAAGAGTGGTTTAAAAAAGCTATCAAAAAACTGACCGATGAAGGGAAAAAGGCATTTGATACGATTCCTGTAACCGTCGATGAAAGAAATAAAAGGATATCAGAAAGAAAGTGAAAAAGAGATAGATACAATCATAGTAAGTTCATATTGATCACATCCTTCTTTCTTTATCAAGTGCTTCATCCAGTTACTCCACCTCTTTAAATATAAAGGTTTAACCGATGACTGGTAATTTCCTTTTTCTTCTTACCAGGTCTTGTTGTCTTCCACTACCCACTTTCCTCCTTCTACAAACTTCATTCTTATACATATTTTCTTTATGGTTCGTGGGAGCCCCAATCCCAGTCTTTATGAAAAACACATTTAAATTTCAGAGAATATGTAATAAACTATATATTTTTTAGAAATTTCAAGAGAGTTATTTTAGGAACAATCTCAATTGTACTTTGTAACCCTGTTTTTTGAATATAAAGTATTTGAGGTTGATCTATCATTATCTTTATTTGAGCTGCCCATGTATCACTCTGTCAAATTTCTCTTATGCATGTAAATCATTTATTTTTATTTTTATGTGATCATAAATCTTTAGCGATGGTTGTGAGGAAATTTTTCCTATTTACTTTAAATGTGTGAATGTGTGTGGTTCCTGGTCCATTCTGAGGAACTTTCTTTAAAATAAAATAAAAACATTTTTCATTTTTGCATATTACTTTTTATTTGATTTCCACGACAAACTTATATAAAGTCCCACATTTTGAAGACCTAGAGTCCCACAAAATCATAACAGAGGAGTACCACCTCTATAAAAACACAGGGGGATTTGTATCCTCATGAGGTTTCCATTTCGGTCCTAACGGATTCAAGTGTCAACAAAACCATCTTCTTTGATTTTTGATGTGATCATAAATCTTTATTTTCACTATGATGGATGTGAGGAAATTTTGTTTATTTTCTGTAATGTGTGATGCATGAGATTCCTGATCTATTTCTTAGGAATTCTCTTTTATAAATCTTTTTACTTTTCAACATTTTAATCTTTCTTTGAGCATAAAAGGTTGGACTATATCAAGGTCCTATATTATTTCTTGATCTGAAGTTATTAAGAATATCATAAGCCAAAGAGGAGTACCACCTCTATATAAGCGAAGGAGGATTCATGTCCTCATGAGGTTGTCATTTTGGTCCTTGATGGATTCAAGCGTCAACATTTTTGGAGATCATACCGGGGAACAAACTTAAAGATTTAATATTTGGTTCTAGATTCTAAAATTATATGACTTTTCCTCATGCCAAACAACCCCAGTTAGAGATCAGACTGAATAATCAACGAAGTATTCTTCATCAATTATATAATCTTGTGATAACAACTGCTTGAACGAGAGAAGAACTAGAAAGATCATGGGAGACACTAGTTCAAGAAGAAGAAAGAGAAATTCTCCAAAGAAAAAGAAGAGACAAAAGACAAGACCGAAGAAATTAAAGACAATATCAAGAGAAAGGAAGGAATTGAAGTTGGACAAATACAAAGGACCAATCAATAGAAGCAAAAGAAAACAACTGCACACCTCAGAAGTAGAAAGGCATACTCTGGAAGAAAATAAGGAACTTCCAAACATGGTTTATAGAGAATAAAGATAAGAATAACCACATGAAGAAATATGAGAGGAAATACATGAAGAAAGAAGAGAAGAAAGATGAGAGGAAAGGAGACATGAAGAAAGGCGAATATTCAAAAAATTGATAAGAATAAGAGACTCTCCGCTTGATCTGCGAGGTGAACAACATGAGTTACCTCTTCTTCCTAAAGGTACTCTGAAGACATTTTCTAGAGATAAAACTATTGATGCTAAGATACATATTGATTTTTTTTTGGATGTCTATGATTTCCATCTTGTTGAACATGATGACGTAATGGTAAGGTTGTTTCTCCAAAATTTATTGGGCCAAGCTTACAAATGGTATACCACATTTCCCACAAGGCCAATCGACTCTTTTGATGACCTTGACACTATGTTTCTGAATATGTTCACTCCCCCAGTCACATATCATACCCTTCTCACTAATTTCACCCAAAATTTTTTGAAGAAAAATGAGAGAATAAGAGATTTCAATCTCAGATTCAATAAAATATTGAACAAGATCCTTGAAGATAAAAGGCCAAATGATCTAGTAATACTTGGTTTCTATAAAAATTCCATGCCACCCAATGTGAATTTCGCCATTAGAACTTCCCAAATTGATACTCTAGATGAATCAATGACCAAATATACATGGATGGACGAAATCATGATTGAAATGGGCGTTGACCCTCACATTATTCTCGGAAAAGTACAAAGGCAGATACGTAATCTAAATATTGATGATAAAAGAGAATCTATATCGAAAAATAATGAAGAGAAAAGGTTGTGCCCAAATCAAAATCATACCATTGGTGGGGGATTTTTTAAAGGAACTATACCGTATGTGAAAATAGACCCTGTTGTAGCCTAGGAAACGAAGAAAAGGATCGATATTGCACATATGAATAGAACTATTAGACAAATGCAAAATGAAATAACGATATTGATAAGGAACGATAATTATATACCCAATCCAAGGATGTAGATACCAAAACAAAGAAGGAACCCTCCTCAAGAGAAGAGACTGAGGTTTGAAAATGATGATAATCAACAAAGACAGAGGGTCCCCAAAAAACCAATTATGAATGCAACAGTTCTTGATGAACTAGAGAATGAAAAAATAACTGAAACAAAAAACGATTATTTACTAGAAGAAATTTTTGAACCTGTACAGACATATGGATGTGAGACGTCCATGTACATATTTTAGGAAGGGGAATATGATCTTGTCTCGCAAGAAAATGTTTTCCAAACATGAGAATTTGTAAATAAGTCAAAAAATAAAGATAGTTCTGAAAAATTTAAAGAAAAAGATAAAGAGAAAGACAATGAGAAAGAGAGTAACCAAAGAAAGATAAGAAACACTGGAGTTAAGAAGCAACATCAAATGCCAAATTCCCTTCAAATGATATATATTGTGGTTGATGATCTAAGTAAGTTGAGAATTACTCTTCCTTTCACAGAAGTGGTAAATATTCCTCAACAGAGGAAAAATATTTTGAAGTTGTTGGATGAGCCAATGGGAAGAATTGAAGCAGTTATCGCAAACCCAAAGTAAAGTCAAAATACATCAGTAGTAAATTTGAGAGGAAAATTCCCACCCTTCTATATTTCGATAGAAAACCATGATGTTGCACTCCATAATTGTCTAATTGATACCGGTGTGACAAAAAATATCATGCCTTTGGTAGTAATGGAGGTGCTTGGTATGAGTTGCACTAGATACTATGAAACATGTGAAAGAATTTACACAATTGATTCCAGGAAGGTGCCAACTTATGGAGAAATTAAATATGTTTATGCCTAGATTATTGTCGCTCCCCATATTATTACAGTTTTCAATATTTGTGGTGGTGGATTGACGCAAACCCCCGACCCTCAGGCCAATATCCATGCAGGATCGTTCTAAACCTGCCCCCTTGAGTCAAATTGACTCTTTGATTCCCCACAGAGAATCCCACACACACACAATGGTGTTTTTCCACAGGTCCTTATGAGTATTCCCGCGTGATTAAACACAAGGCATCACCCTAATCTCCTGACCACAATAAGATCACCCTTCATCGAATCGGGATTTTGGGTTTCGTGATATCGCGATTCCTCTTGTCAATTTTTACGACTCTTCAACCCCCGAAACCCAAAATGATGAAACACCGAAATCTTTGGCTGTGTCCTCCTCCATAGTTGTATTGAGTTTCACGACTTCGGGAATTCTGGAACAAAGAACCTCAACCTCTTGTCTTCGAAAATACTGAAATGTCGAATCTCGATACGTTCAGCAAAGGCTAGCCCTCCAATGGTTATGGACGAGACTCTTTCGCTGATTCAGAGTTTTGGACTTCATGATTTCGTGAATCTTGATGCAAGTCTTCTCGACTCTCCAACCTTCGAAACCCCAAAATAGTCAACGGGAATTGACACTACCTAACAACGAGTACGCGCCACCTATCTTCTCAGTTATTCTCTATCTATGTTGTGGATTCCTGCCACCTGTCACTCTTCTTAGCTTTTGGGACTTGAACAAGCCTTTGACTGTCATTCCCTTACCACTTCAAAATCCTGAATTCCGAAATGGCGCCTTCTACAGAATCAATGGCTAATAGCCTCCCTTTAGATCCGACGACCCACAGTATTTCGGGCTTCTGGGTACTAGGAGTTTGAGACTCTCAATTCCAAACCACTGTCTTCTCGGGTTCCCGAACCCCAAAACACTGAAATGCCGAAACTCCACTTCACCAATACTTTGTGTTTCATGACTTCGGGGTTTCTTATGTGAAGTGCCCCGAATCCTTGTCAATGGGAATGTCGAAACCCGGATCCCCAAAGTGTCAAAATGCCACTTCAAGGATATTTTGGGTTTCGTAACTTTGGGGTTTTTAATGCAAAGGCCCCTGGGTCCTTGTCATTAGGATTTTCGGTATTCTGAATCTTGAATTACAGAAATCCATAAATTCCACACTTAACAATCCTTCTCTCGATTCGGGAGTTAGAGTGACCAAGGATTTTGGCTTACACTCCGAACTTAAGAACTCTGAATCCCCGAAATGATCTGACGGCTCAAAATAGATCATGATCAACGGTCCACGTTGAATCCTGATACCAAATTTATGGGTTCATCCAATCCTTATCCACCTTGCAACTCCTATGGATCTTACTGTCCTCGCGATTTCGCAAGTTCTCCATGGAGAATTTCGACCGTTCAATTTCTTCCCCAAGAACCTCTGGCCCAAACTAACTTGGTGTTCTTTTTCTGGGACTTAACTTCTGTGTGATGATTTCTCTTCATGTCTTCCTTTGAAGTGTTCAAAGGTGTTATCCCTCCTGAGATTTCACTTGCAACCTCAAGTCCCCAAAAGGAATTCTTCTCTCACTCCTTGCGACAATCTTTCAAATACTTCTGTGTATTTGATTCTTCGACTCTGTGCACTCTCGGCAACAACAGTCCTTCACTCTTCAACCTTAGTTGATAAATTCTAAGGATTCAATTAGCCTATGCACACCTTGCATGGCTTCTGTGCTTCACGTGCACTTCTTCTAGAATGAGAACAACGGTATCTCTCCTGATCTTTCAGAGGTAAACTCAGAGCCTTGTCAACGTACACTTGTGGACGTTTCACTGCACACCTTGTAGGAACTCTCTCTTAGGAAGAGAAACAATTGAAACTTATTCTCTTTCTTCTCTCAGAGTTCAAACATTCAACATGAAATCATACATTCAACACAGTATTAAAGCAAATGCATAACAGAGAGAATAAAACAACTGTAAGCATACCATTCARCATGTATAAACAKAAAACATCATAACACCATGAATMTGATTCAAAGCTTCATATATTAATTCAAAGCTYCTRTACATGGGTTCTTMYTTTCAGTTCTYTGCTACAACTCTCCTCTTCTATAHTGTGHTAATGATCATAATGTTACAATGATACAAGGSTGAGGGTGTYTATATCCRTTTTCCCTCCTACTCTCTAAACTGTCTAATCTATGAATTCAAATMTACCTACTTTCATTAATTACGTATAAATGCCTTTACATTCTACAGATGAGAGAAAACCRCTCAAGATCTTTTTACAACATGCAAKTACACTTCCTTTAACTACTACATTAATATATGCTCTTTGATTTTTCAAAAACATTTCAAAACGTGTAAAATGTGTGTTGCACTCCTCCAGCTATCTTCTGCCTTCATGCTCGCTTGGTTGGCTGCTTACGATGCTCCTGCATCATGGATCTTACTCCCGCATATAGAGTGGTCCTTGGAAGAGACTGGTCATCCATGATCGATGGATATATAATGAATGATGGAAGCTTCATGATGTTACCAGATAAAGACAAAGTAATTATCAAGGTTCCTCGTGAACCTAGAAGATCGTTTTATTTCAAAAAGAAGGATAACGAGCTAATGTAAGATTATATAGATGTTGGTATTAGAAACTATGCCATCCTAGATATGGAATAGATTAATGATATAAAAAATGAAGATAATTATTTTACGGGCTACTGGAGGATGTCATTCGATTGATCTTGTTCAAGCTCGGGGAGCGGAGTGGGAATTGTTCTCAAAATCCCCCAAAACATTGTACACCCACATGCCATTAGACTTGAGTTTTCTTGCACAAATAATGAAGAAAAATGTGAGGCTTTGATTCAAGGAATGAGCCTGGCATGGGAAATGAAGATTCAACATTTGATTTTGACTGGGACTTTGAATTGATAATAAATCAAGTCACTCGGAAATATAAGATTAAGAAGGAAAGGCTTAAATTATATTTCAAAAGAGTAAATGAATTAATGGAGGCCTTCTATTCTTTCAATATTTCTTTCATTCCAAGGGATAAAAATCAAAAGGCAGGTTCATTAGCATTGGTCGCTTCGCTGTCAAACCCAACTGATATCCAGAGTGAGATGTATTTTCAAGTAAAAAGAGTATTTCAACCTTTGGTACCTAATAACCAGAAGTATCTTCAAGTGTTTTAAAATGATGAAGACCTAGATAATTTTCTAGTAAATTAAAATGAAGATGAAGATAATGACATTACCTATGTTTCAAAGAATTGTGTCCAGTCTGAATCTCTTTTCACAAGAGATGATCATACTAAAAAACTCATGGAAGAAGTGTCCGTCTGAAAAGTTAAAGAAACGAGAAAAGTCAATATTGGGACTGATAGTTCCCCAAAGCAAATTAACTTGGGAGTTGATTATACATCTGAAGAAGTTGATCAATACGTATCCCTATTCAAAGAATATCTTGATGTTTTCTCTTTGAGTTATGATTATTTAAAGGCCTATGATAAAACAATATTTCAACATATCATCCAGTTAAGAGAAGGAGCAAAAACCGTCAAGCAGAAAATAAGGATGATGAATCCCAAGTTGAAACCGTTGGTGAAAATTGAGTTGGAAAAATTGAATAAATCCAGAATAATATATCCCATCAGGCATTCATAATGGCTTTCAAATGTGGTGGTTGTGAGAAAAAAAGACTCAGAAGATTCAAATGTGTGTGTATTTCATGGATCTAAATAAATCAAGTGTGAAATATAATTATCCTATGCCTAAAATGGAATTCCTTCTTCAACAAGTCACTGTAGCTGCTTATATGTCCATGTTAGATGGTTTTTCTGGATACAATCAAGTTTTGGTTGCAGAGCAAGACAAAGAGAAAACGACTTTCATAATGCCTTGGGAGACATATGCATATGCTCATATGTCATTTGGTTTAAAGGATGTTGGAGCTAATTTTCAAAGGGCTATGAGCCACACATTTGAAGGTTTGATAGGGAAATTCATGGTGGAGTACCAATATGATCTAGAAGTCCATTCAAAGACAAGAAATGAGCATATTCATTATCTGAGGAAAGTGTTTGAAAGATGTAGATTATATGGATTTTCTTTGAATCCAAAGAAATGCTTGTTTGTTGTGACTGAAGGAACGTTATTGGGGAATATTGTGTGCAAGGAAGGAATTTATATTGACCCAGAGAGGGTTATAGATATTAATGAACTCAACCCTCCATCATCTAATAAAGGATTCCAATCATTTTTTGGCAAAATCAATTTTTTGCGGAGATTTGTTCCTGATTACACAAGCATTGTAAAACTGATCAATTTATTGTTAAAAAAGGATCAAAAGTTCAAATGGACTTCAGATACACAAAAATGATTTAGTAACATCAAAATGGAAATCACTACAACACTAATCCTCATTAGTCTGAGTTTTCAAATAGATTTCATCATGTATTCATTCACAACAAAAACTGTTTTCGCATCTATCCTTACTCAAAGAAATTCCAAGGGTGAAGAGCTACCAATCAGTTTCATGAGAAGAATATCCATGATTATGAATTAAGATACTCATAATTGGAGAAACAAGCCATGTATCTCGTAAAGGAAATAGCACAATTTCGCACCTATTTTTTAAATTATCATGTCATTGCATATGTTCCATCCTCTCCAGTTAAGATTCTTTTAAAACAACAATTGACAGAATGGAAATGGGAAAATTGGCTGAAGAAAATTCAAGAATATGACATTGAAATTAAGCCTCTAAAAGTAGTTAAAGGGAAAGGATTGTGCAATCTTATTGCGAACGACGATGCTTTGAACGAAGTAGTTTCAGTTTCAATTGGAAAATGTACATTTGGCTCTGAATGGTACACAGATATTATGTTTTATTTAAATTCTGGACAATTTTTTGTCACCATGACTCCAAAAGAAAGAAGGGAATTAAAGACAAAATAAAATCAATATGTCTTGATTGCTGAAATTTTATTCAGAAGGAATTATGATGGCATGTTATTAAGGTGATTTGATGAAAAGAGAGCTCAATAACTAATACAATAATTTCATGAAGGCATATGTGGGGGGAATTTTTCACCTATTACTACAACACATAAAATAATAAGAGCTGGATATTATTGTCCATGAGTTTTCAAGGATTCATATGCTATGGTGGGAAAATGTATCTATTGTCAACAATTTTCAGGGAAGATGAAAAGCTCTCCAATGCCTTTACAACCCATATCTATAGAACAACCATTCACACAATGGGGACTGGACTTCATTGGACCAATAAATATAAAATCAAGTAAGGGGCATGTATATATTCTTACTGCTACGGACTACTTCACCAAATGGAAAGAAACAATACCATTGAAAAAGGTTGATTCTAATGAATTAATTAAATTACTTAAGGATAACATCTTGTTAAGATTTGGTGTTCCTGAAAAGTTCATTACTGACAATGGATCAATTTTCATCAGAGAAAAGTTCACAAAATTTTGCGGAGGGTATGGCGTCGTCATGGGACAATCATCAAAATATTATCCATAAGGGAATGGTCTTGCCAATTCTACCAATAATATACTCATTTATATCTTAAAGAAAACCATTGATCAAAGTCAAAAGAATTGGCACTTGAAATTGGCAGATGCTTTATGGGAGAGAAGGATGACTCTGAAAGATAGTACTGGAATGTCTCCTTATATGTTGGTTTACAAAAAGGAAGAAAAAATTTCAATCAACCTTGAATTGAATTCCATGACTTATGCAGTTAACATGGAGGACACTGAAGATATTACTCCTATGTAAAAGAGATTAAATCAATTATTGAGATTGGAAGAAGAAATAAGTGAAGATTTGCATAAAATATCACAAAGGGAACATAATGTCAAAAGATATTTCGATCAGAGCACAATAGTAAAAAAAATTCAAAAAAGCGAATTGGCGTTACTCTAGAACAAATCTAAGGAGAAGTCGTCAATGCACACAAAATTTGAAGCACTCTGGATCAGACCTTACATCATTGAGAAAATATTGGGTTTCAATTCATATATGCTTAAAGACATGAAGGGGAATATTTTAATGTTTCCTGTCAATGGGAAACACCTGAAAAGTTGTTTTGCTTGAGATTATCTCTTCTCTTTGTACATAGTTTTTCATTTTATTCTGTACATCCTCACTGTTTCAACTCCATTTTGCAAAGGATAAAACATCTAGTCATGAGATTCTGTATTCTTGACAACCCACAAGGGGTTATCACCCCAAAGTTGGATCCAGTTTTTGAACCCATTTTGTGCTCCCCCACTATTCTATTTTTCCCGCTTCTTTTATTACCTCTTCTTTTCCCCTTCTATACTTTCCTTTTCCCCTTTTCTCTTCTTTTCCCTTTCTTTGATTTAATAAGACCACTATACTTAGTCATTTTTTATGTTCACAAAATTTCAAACTCGCGGACTCTCACACTTGTATTATCTTCCCTTCACCCATGTATAAGTCCATCCAAAACTTAGTTTATTTTTTCACCACAGAATTTCAGACTTTCGGACCTATATGATGCACCTCCACTCTCTCCACTATCCGCTTGACACTTTCCAACACTTATCCATTTCATAATTTTGGACTTGCGGACCTTCGGACTTGTGGATCTACCTTTTCATACTAGTCACCAACCCTGATTCTCCTCGATTACTTGTCCCTTCACATTTTTCGATGTTACATTTATTGTTATCCCTATGGACCCAAATATTAAATTTATTATTGAAGTGGCCGTTAATTAATGACTCTAATACCGAGGATAATAATATTTATTTTTATTTAACGTTTGCGTAAAAATAAATCTAACTCAATTTCATTTTACTGTGTAAAGTGATAATTCAAGAAAAGATGGCGAGCTCCGGAAAGACAGCCATGAGAAAAAAAACATTATGTGGGGACACGTTGAACCTCTTCGCTAGAGAATATCAGAATTATCATTGGTCCCTCTCCTACTGGTATTATTCAAAATTGTCGGACAAAGAGAACAAGAAAGTGTGGACCTCAGGAATAGTTCTCGCGAGATGTGTTCCATAATTCTTTGAATGCAAGGACATCGTCACCTAGTGCATCGATAATCTTATTAAAAACAGAAGGGTCATCATGTTGCATAGTATTTCTCTTATCTCATTGGTGCATTCAATATTTAGAGAAATGTTGAAATTTCTAGAGCCGAACTTGGTCTATAAAGGGGAGGAAGCTAGAAATTTCCTAAAAAGAAAGAACAACAGAATGGAGCTTCTTCAATAATATTTGCATGACCCTGCATCAATGCCTGAAGACACATCTAGAATTCAGGAAAGTTCTTTAAAGAATCCTTATAATGAAATTTCCTGGTTATTTACTCGAATTGATGGCCAAGACTCTACAAAAACAATTCCCTGAATGGTATTATATATAATCCATTTCATGGTTCATGAAAACACTATCTTTGACTGGGAGAATATTATTTCAAATGAAATCATTGCACATTTGACTAATTTTCAATACTGATAAAAGGTTTTATATGTCATCTTATTTGATATTTTCTATCACATATTGTCATACCTTTGAGGGTTTAAACATTTCCTGGAGAATTAAAATAAAGGTGGACCATGTGACCATGTGGTACCAAGATTTATGGAGGCAGAGAGTCAACCATCATTTATGTGAGGTGTATTCATATTTTGTGTCTAAATTCAATAAGTTTTTATTCGGGGAAGACACTATGCGACTATCATTGGAAGCAACTGATTTTCTGAAGGGAAAAGGTTTTCTTGAGAAAATGGAAGATTACAATGTCATCAAGGTTTTTTGTTCTATCGAAAAACCTATTTTCCTTCCTTACTATATATCTAATAATTTGTCTATCATTGAGATAGCTAGGAAATATAAATTTTGGTTCCATAATTTCTATGAAAAAAGGAAAAAACAGTTCATACCTCTCTCGTGGAAAGTTGGTGAAATTCTTCTCCGAGGAATTTCCAAAATAGGCTAAAATGTTGCTTTTTTCGATCATTCTGACCTGATATTCACAGAGGAAATCAAAGGTTTCAACCCTAATCATATTTTTTTTAATCATTTTCTTTTAGTTGGGTTGAACCCTGCACTTTTAAATTAATTCGTCAGTAGAGAAGAAGAAAATTAAAGCCAAAATCCAAATAACCAAGAAGCCAATATAGATTCTAAAGATATAAAGACTATTATAAGCACTACAAAGCACCATAAATAAAGAGGTAAACCCTCGAATGATAAAAATTTCCAGTCACTAGCTATCTCTCAAAGAAAAATACTTAGATAGGGACATCCCACACAAGAAAAATGTGTAGCAATAACTCAGGAGATGATGAAGAGAGGAACCCTCCTAAAGGGAAACTAGAGAATCCCCATAAATTAAAAGTCAAAAGAAAAATTACTAATTCATAGTAGGAGGGGGATGAAACACATGCTCCAAAAGTTGGTTTGTTATTGGATAACATGGATTTGGATGTAGATATTGAAAATATTACTTTCCCAGATGTAGAAGTGTCAGCTTGAGAAAATGTACAACATGTTTCTGCACTCATGATATAGGAAGAGACATTTTCTGATGAGGAAACATTCACTGTACAAAATACATATTTTAATAAAGAATCTAAGAAATTAGTTTTTGAGAGAAATACAAAGAGTAAGAGCGGGAAGCTATGGTTTGTTGACACCCAAAAGCGCAACACGGTATACCTGCATGCAAATTGGTTGGAATGCCTTACTAATATATATTTAATAATATACTAAATAGGTGGGACCCCGTATGTGAATAATAATGATGAAGGATTCCTAGTCTTTTTATGCGCTCATGTCTATTTTGCAAAAACGACTCTACAATTTTAAAATTTCGAAACCGCTCTCCAAGCAAAAGGGGAAAATGATAGGTTGATTGGCGATTTAATTTAAATAAGAAAGGGACAAGGGGTTGTTTTAATTAGCATCTTGGTTTATTCTACTACACATATTTTTTGACTGGTTGATTTAAACTCCAAGCATGGGCTATACATGGTTATAGCATATTGCACTTATAAATTCTTGTTATTATCATGGACATTGGTTAATTTTGAAGGGTGGAAATGCTTCCCTAGAAATGAATGTGGGACATACGATGCATTTTATGCTAAGTGTTAAGCATGCACATGAAACTTATGGGTTAATAGAAGGTGGCAAATTCGATTTTTTGTATTGAATTGTTACTTGGAAACATAGTGGGTTATGCGCTGCAGGTTGGGTGCGTTCGTACTTGGTTATGGTTGATGGAATTAATGAAAGAAACAATGTGCAATTATTGTGCATTGATCTAACCCTACCTCGAGGTCTCCAACCTCACTTGCTTCACAATTGTGTTGGTTTCTTTCGCTGGTGCTACCTCCGTTTCGCTCGGCCTTGGAAATAATAGTTATGCTTATTGGTTTTCTGGCATTATGAGCACATGTATGATGGATCTCACTTATCCATTCATGAACATAGGTCCACTCAAAATAAAATCATGAGGTTGGATCTTAGATTTACTTTCATACTATGTGTTCTTCCAAAGTGTAAATGGATTAAGTGGGTATCACGACTGTGCGAATTGCTTTTAAGTGGAAATTCCTCCTTGTTGAAATTTAATCTTTCAAGTTTATGAAAGTATTCAAAACTCCTTTCTGCTCAGATTTCTTGATTGCATTATGACCAGACTGAATACTTCCTATGTGCTATGGTTGTTATCAAACTTTATGAAAAGTGTTTTTGAGGGTTTCACTCATCTATGGTCTTTAAAATTCAAGGGTGGTGTTTTCTCTGCGAAATAAAATAACAATTGTTTTGCTTAACAGTCTTTAGAAGACTCGTAGATATTTCAAATTAACTTTCAGTTTGTTGTGAATATATGTGCATATTTACTTTGTGGCCACCACAAAAATATATGGAAAATCTGTTGCGATAAGAGATGGTTAAATAGTTTTTACAAAACCCTTGTGAAAGTTTCTCCTTTGCTTTTTCCTAGACCTCAGTTCTTTTATTGATGTATGGCAATTTTTAACTTTGATATTGATGTATGTATAATTGATTAACCCGAATGCGGGAATATTGGGTACTGACATTAATTCTTGGCTCGATTGTTGATTACCCATGGGGTTTTATCAATTTTTAAGTCGTATGGTGTTAAAATAAACAACATCAAGTTGCACATGGGTTTCGAACCCAGTCTATTTAACATGTTGGACAACTAAGAGGGGGGGTGAATCAGTTTTTAATTTTCTTAAACAAGTATGCTCATTTTAAACTCTTTACAGAACACTCAATGACAATCACAATAATGCAGGGAGGTAAGCAATAGAAAATTCAACATCAATCACACACATGAAATATACAAAGACAAATATTTCCTAAGGAAACCCATAAAGGGAAAAACCTCTTCTTCTTGATATGATAAGTAATATTTATTTTCTGTACATTATCATTCTTGGGAGCTCCAACTCCTCTTGAGGGTACAACCTCTGTTTTACAAGATGCAACTTGCTGAGAGCACCAACTCTCTGGTTTCTCTAGAACCCACTAGAAGGAAGCACCAACTCCCTGGTTTCTCTAGCACCCACTAGAAGGAAGCACCAACTCCCTGAGTGTTCCGGCACCAACTAGATGGGAGCACCAACTTCCAGTTGCACGGGCACCAACATGTATAATAGAGAATAATAGTTATCCCTTGCACCACCCTACCACCCTAGTTTTTTTGGCTACAACCAGATGGAAGCTACAACTCCCTGTGTTCAAGCACTCACTTGAAACTCTGAGGACAATTGTCCTCCCTAGCACCCTGAATATAAAAACTTTTTTCCTGAAACTTATTACAGTGATACAGTGTTTGTCAAAAGGATTGTCAGTCTAATCACTATTATGTTGCACTGCTCTTCTCTGCCTACATCAATGGCTTTGTGATCGCATCTCCTTGAGCTTTATGTTCTTCTACTCTATCTCTGAATGTGCACCTCAGTTTTCTCTTCCACTCTCAAATAAAAATTTCTTCTCTATCTCTTTATTATGTGCTTTATTCTCTGAGTATTATTTCCTTTCAATGCGCTTTGCCTCTTCTATGTGTTTCAACTCTTGCACAAAGCATGCTTCTACCCGCATGAATAAATCTCAACATAAGCAACCATCTCTTCTTTGTTCTGCGCATATTTATCATGCCAAGTCCTCTTCCAGGGCATACACTCAACTCTTCATCATCTCTGGAGATCATCCTGAGTCTGTTCTTCATCAATGGTTGTGTAAATGATGAATCTTCACTTTAATGGCAGTTACCTCGAGGCTCTTCAATTCCTTTGGTGATCACCCTGAAGGTCTTTGAATTCTTTGGCGGTTATACTCAGTGTGTTCATCGTCAGTGGGAATTATGCTGAGATTCCTTAGCTTCTCTAACAGTCGAAACTCTTTATCTTCTCTGTCAGTTACAGCCAGTCAATTATGTCTTCTTTGGCTTCTAAGCCCCTTCCCTCACATGATCATCGGCACTGAAAAAACGCCTATCCAAAAAGGCGCTTCTCGATTTCTGTCTAGTGAGCGTTGGCTCCATTTCACGATATGACCTTGGGCTATGAGCTTCATGTGACCATGTGATTGTGGGTGTGTCCATAGGCAGTTTGAGAGAAACCCTCTTTTCACCCTACAATTCACTACGAGCCTCCACACGTCCTTTCTCCAAAACCATGCTTTCAATTGTGGACCGCTCACGAAAAATTAAGACCCGAGCATATTATGGCCCCACAATGGAGCACGGTCGTCAATCTCATGATCTTGATGGTGCTYCTGAATGGAAGGTTCAGATATGTCCTCTCAATTTTKYCGACCATATATCATCTTGCTACATCAATGACTAAKATTTACTTCGTGATCCGGGCTCTCGGAGTTTCAGATCTCAAACCTTGTTGTTGTTGAMTCGATATCTTCCAGAATGGAAGATCTGCTAACATCTGTCCTCTTTAATCGATGGCTCTRCCTTATTTCCTTTGTCCATGCATGATCCTTAGTCTCAAYGATCAAGTGACATGTGGCCCTCCAAACCAACAGACGAGATCGATTTCACCTTTCGGGCTTCGGGAGTTTCGATTCTCAAAATCCGCTTTCTCYCGGAGCATTTCACYAGGAGTCCAAGATCCAAYGATGCGTGTCCCTTTTGGATCGACAGTCATGATCCTTTCGCATCTCTGAACTTCATATATTTCAACTTACGTTATCCTTCCACTGRAGTAGATGGACGGATGAGAGTGCTCCCAAAGTGATCTTTCAGATCAAACATCTCATGTCCACTTCAAGACTTCGGCATTCAAGACTTCAGAGATTTTTTCATTTTCTAGTGGTAAAACTCCCGGAGTGACGTAACTCTTGCATCACTCGATGACATGTCATGAGCCGAGCAGCTGCCACATGTCACTCAGATTCGTGATTTGCACATACCTGAAATGTTGATTTCAACTTGACACTTTTCATTGTCTGACTATGCCACGTGTCCTTGCTGACGTGATCTACTGATGTGGTCTTCTAACATGGTCTGCTGACCAAAATAACTGATCCAACGGTCCTCGTATGTCCTCCTAATCTGATGGTCCTGATTCATTTCAGATTTTTGGGCTTCGGGTTTTTCCAACCTCAAACTTTCTGGAACGCAACCTCCTTGTATCTCTAAACCTGAACTAAATGTTGTTCGTCGATCAGGATCTTAGATCAATGACTTGATCTATCAGTGTTGCGGCTCTGCTAGCTTATCCTGTCCTTCCACTTGAAAGTGATCTGACGACTAACGGGAATTCACATAATCGAATTCTCAAACATTTTCCTCTCTTATCCTATACTTCCACTCAAACTGATGTGATGGCTTCGATTAGTCCTCGATCCAATGATCGAGATCTCCTCTTTGCGAACTTGGACTTCATGAGTTCCTGCAACTCTACCTTTGACTTTCCCGATTTGTGATTCAATGAAACATTGATCTCCCGCCACGTGTCCTCTTGATCAAATGGCTCAAATCTCATCATGAATTCACATTTCATGGAGTTGGAGGACTACTAACCTCCCTTCTCCCAACTCCCAATGTTTCGAAACCCGCTCTAGATCGACGACCTACAACCTTCTATGATCCAACGGCTGTGATGAAATTGTGAACTAGGACTCGTGATTTCTCTCTTCTCCTATCTGTGATTTTCCGATCTACAAGTTAGTGAAATGCTGACTTATCATGTCCTTCCACTTCAAACTGATATGACAGTTGTCGTTTACTCTGACTCTCCGTCTCTCTGGACTTCGGGTTTTTCAAGTCTCAAAATGAAAAATCCTCGAAGTGATTTTCTCCGGAGTTGAGGATCGTGTGCTACCTGTCAGTCTTGATGATGGACGGTCCTTGCCTACTTCGAGACTTCATGAATTTGACAAGTCTTCTCTCCTATGCTCATCCAAAGGCTTAACCTTCATGCATTTGTTTCTGGATCCAACGAATTTTGATCCTTCATGCTCAGATCCAATAGATCATATATGTACCTCTCCTATATGATTCCTCTGGTCACTGGGCACTGATCTAATGGTCATCGAGTATTCAGGATTGGTGATCTAATGGCCACTCTCATTTGTCCTCCTGAGATTTCTGATCTCTCTGAATTAGAATATTTTCTAAGTGTTCAAAGGTCTCGACCTTTTCTCCTCCTGCGAGTCCTTCTCTTGGACCTTGGCTCCACTTCTAGAAAGCGCAAAGCACTATCTATTCTAATATTTGATCTATGCATACTATTCAATCCTCCTCCTGAGAATACGCTTCTTTCTGAGCTTTGATCTCTGCATACTCACGTTATGTTGGCAAATATTGACCCAACAACGAATGTGTGTTGATGGTTGTTGTCATTGATGGCAACCGCGGAGATGGCAGGATAAGAAGGACACGCATCAGACATCCGGAGGAGAGTCGGAGGTCAACTCATCAGAAAATCAGAGTTTCCGTGGACATGGAACTCATGTATATTGGATTCACGATCCGCGATCTCCGATAGGCGGTTTGAACCGTCCATTTGTGAGAACACGTGGCAGGAGATCCGGACGAGTCGGTATTCGGCGTTTCAGAGTTCTCGGTGACAAGAAACTCACAACCTCTGAAATCACAATATCCCGATACGTGATTTCTCGATGGAGGTAAGCACCTACTGGGTTCCAGGTGACAGTGCAGAGGACAGGTGGCATCGGAGAATCGGGAATCGGAGGTTCATGAGTCCTGTGTTCAATTACAACAGAAACCCCGATTTCGCGATATGCGATATCATGATTCAATATCAGCCATTGAATCGAGGATGAGATCTAGACCGTCTATTAGTGTGGACACGTGGCATCTTGGAGGCTCCATCGGAGTTTCGGGGATCGGGGTTTCAACATGCAAAGAAAACAATGCAACGAAAATCCCGATTTCGCGATATGTGAAATCCTGACTGACAGGTGGCACAACCAGGTGATGACAGGTGGCACAACCAAGTGATGACACATGGCACAACCAAGGAATGACAGGTGTCAGGTAGATTCAACACTTCAGGCACATAAAAGTCACGAATCAGAGTGACACGTGGCAGGATCTAACACGTGTCAAACTAGTGTGACGTCAGCAGAGGCATCAAGGATCGGGACCGTCCATCTGAAGGACAAGTGTCGAAGATCAAGGCACCTTCGGCATATCGGACATTAGGAAATCAGAGTTCCTGAGGTTGAAGGAAACGAGAGATCGAAAGTCTCAAAATCCCGAAGGTATCGAGACCGTCCATTTGAGGGACAGGTGTCGGAAATCAGGAGCGAGTTGGCATATCGACAATCAGGAAATCAGAGTTCCCAAGGTTAAAAGAAACAGAACATCGGAAGTCCCAAAATCCCGACTCAATTGGGACTGTTCATCTGAGAGGACGCGTGGCAGGATCGGCTAATCGAAATTCGGGGATCGGGAATCCCGGAGGCATGTGCATGGTGACATCAAAATCGCCGAAAACCCGACGAATGGTTTGACCAAGGTCATGTGTTGACGGTCTTATGGGGCCAAGGTTTATAGCCAACAGGGATAGCACGTGGAAAGAGGCTAAAGCTCCGGAAAGGAGCTCATCGGGGATCGGAGAATCGGAGGTTCCGAGTGCATGTGCATCTCGACATAGTGAATGCCGAAATCACGATGAGTGAAATCCCGATTCGATCTGAACCGTTGGATAAAGCTTGAATTGATCGAAGGGTTTCTCTTCCTCCACACACATTTAACTCCTTCAATAACAAATCCGTTAGTGAAACAGATTCATAATTGCAAATTAATTGTCGATCAGTTAGAGTTCCGGTTGGCTGGACAGTTGCTATCATTCAGCCCAAGGAGTTGGGAAGTTGAAACGTTGTTCCTGTGTGTATAAGAGATGAGGAAACAGACTGTGGAGGCCACGGTTGAAGAGAGAGGGATAGAGCTCTGCAAGTGCTACAGTGGCAGAGGAGAACCCACGAAGCAGAGAAAAGCTGAGAAGGCGCAGCAGAAGAAGGTGAAGCAGAGCAGGAGGTCAGAGGCATCATTCACCAGGTTTACTGAGTTGTTTAACATATGTCCTCTGGTAAATGCCTGACAGTCTGTAGATCTGTGTTTACTCTTGAGATAATATTTGTTACTGTTATAACCACTAGATGAAACTGCCTGATCCAGTGTGAAAATTAATGAAACGTGGTCAGCAGTGAGTATGAGGGTTAAACCCTTCAGCAGTAGCACTCTGCCAGTAGAAACGGGTGCTATCTTCAGGGGGTTGAAGCTCCCTTCCAGGAAAGGCTGGTAAACAAGATAAGGTTGTAGCCTTCTGCAGGTAGAAGCCTGCGTACTAGTATGAGTCTGCACTAGTACTTTGTTGTATAAAGTTTTCCTAATAATAATAATTGAAGACAGAGACAACAACAGCGGTGGTTTTCTCCCAATTTGGGTTTCCACCTTAAATCTTGGTGTTCATGTGTGTTAGTCTATTTGGTTGAAATACTGTTTAAAAGACATCTAATGAATGAAGAAACCCATGATAAGATCTCTGGATGAATTACTGTTTTCATAAGAATATACAACAGATCTTTATAAAATAGAATAAGATTTTTCAGTGAAAGAAAAGTTAAAAATTATTGATAGCTCGAAATACTGATTCACCCCCCCCCCCTCTCAGTATTTTTTCAACAATTGGTATCATAGCTAGGTCCTTCTGAAAAGGCTTAACCGCTAGAAGGAAGATCAATCAAAATGAGCAATCAAGACGGAATGGCATCTATTAGGCCTCCACTCTTCAATGGAAACAATTTAATCTTCTGGAAAACAAGGATGAGATCTTATCTTCAATCTCTGGGAGCAGGTGTATGGGCCATTGTTGAAGGAGGATATCAATATCCATCTGTAGTACCAACAGATCCAGCAGAAAGAAAAACCTACGAAACAAATGCAAAAGCAGTCAATGCTATGTTAGGAAGC
>JZKD02S2267280.1:284712-297489 GCA_000966675.3 Picea glauca | reverse complement strand
AATCTCCCCCTTTGGCATTGATGGCAACCCTCAAAGGCTACGCTAGTTTGTTTGGACCTCCAAATGTAGCATCCAAACCACTCCTTTTCTCCCCCTTTGACATCAATGTCAAAGAAAACATGTTCCCCCTAAGTTGTTGCAGTACTTTTCAGAGTTATCATATATTCAACCAATACATACTCCCCCTGACAGGATGGATTCTTTTATTTGAGTCCTGCAGAGTATTTTTATCTAAATCAGAGTCTTCTCCTTCTGATTCTTGGACCTGTTCATATTCAACTTCAGTTGTGTCCTCTGTAGCAGACTCAATATTTCTCACCTCTCTTACTGGGACTCCTTCATCAACCTTTTCTTGTCATAACTGAATGACTCCCCGTGTCACTCTTCTCTGATCTTCTATTACAACAACTGCATTTTTATTCTATGATGCCTACAATAAAATTCTTTTATGACCATATTCATCACAAGGAAAAATAATAACCGTTACAAACACTCTCATACCTCCTTTGATTCATCCATGAAGGTGTCTCTCTTGTAAACTTATTTTCAGGTGTTTGAGTAGCTTCTGGGTGTCCTTCTTGATCTGATCTTCTAAATATTATAGTATTNTTTCCACAGTTAAAACACTTGAAGGGAAACTTGCCTTGATACTTGCCTGATCCTTTCTTTAGTCTTCTCACAAATTTTGCTTGAATTTCATCAAGCTCATATTCCTCATTCTTATTTTCTTTAAAAGAAGCTTCTCTAGTGGTGGATTTATATTTACCTATTCTCATTTCATATGAAGTCAAATTTCCTAGAAGTTCATCAAAATCCAAAGTTGTTAGATCATTAAGTTCTTCTATAGTAGAGACCCTTGGGTTGAATCTATCTAGCAGAGATCTCAAAATTTTTTGAAGTAAAGAGGCTTCCTCAATTTTTCCACCAAGTGCTTTCATTGCATTTACTAGTTCCTCAAATCTTAAGAAAAAATTATTAATTGTCACATCCTCATTCATGTTTAGTTGTTCAAACTGTAATCTGTAGGTTTGAAGCTTGGCATCCTTTACTTTCTCATTACCTTCATAACTGCTAATGAGTTTGTGCTACATTTCTTTGGCAGATTCTAAGTGCATAATTTTTACAAATTCTTCTTCTGCAAGCCCACTCAGAATAGCATTCATAGCCTTAGCGTTGAAGTTGAATTCTAGCTTGTCATCCTTATTAGCTAGTACAAATGGCTTCACATAACCAATATCTACCACATCCCAGACGTTTTCACCTAAATCCACTATGTAGGTTCTCATCCTAACTTTCCAGAGGGAAACGTTTGTTCCATTGAACGGGGGGGCCTTATTGGTTGAGGTTCCTTCATGGCTAGTCATGTTTAAGCTCTAGGATCTATCCTTAGATAAAATGAACCCTCTATGATACCAATTGTTGGAGAACTCAGAGGGGGTGGTGAATCAGTTGTTACTGTGCTTAAACAATTATAAACATTTTAAACTCTTTACAGAACACTCAATGACGATCACAATAATGCAGGGAGGTAAGCAATAGAATATTCAAGATCAATCACACACATGAAATATACAGAGACAGATATTTCCTGAGGAAACCCATAAAGGGAAAAACATCTTCTTCTTGATATGATAAGTAATATTTATTTTTTGTACATTATCATTCTTGGGAACTCCAACTCCTCTTGAGGCTACAACCTTTGTTTTACAAGCTACAACTTGCTACAACTCCCTGTGTTCAAGCACCCACTTGAAACTCTGAGGACAACTGTCCTCCCTAGCACCTCCCTACCACCTTGAATATAAAAAATATGTTCCTGAAACTTATTACAGTGATACAATGTTTGTCAAAAGGATTACCAGTCTCATCATTGTTCTATTGCACTGATATGATCTGCCTACATCGGTATCTTCCTACTTGCATCTCCTTGACCTTTCTGTTCTTCTGATCTGTCTCTGAATGTGCATCTCGGCTTTCTCTTCCTCTCTCAAATAAGAATTTATTCTCTATCTCTCTCTTCTGCACTTTATGCTCTGTGTATTATTTCCATTCAATACACTACACCTCTTCAATGCATTTCATCTCTTGCACACAACATGCTTCTAATCGCATGAATAACTCTCAACAAAAGCAACCATCTCTTCTTTGTTCTACGCATATTTATCATGCCAAGTGCTCTGCCAGGGCATACATTTAACTCTTCATCCTCTCTGGTGATCATCCTTAGTCTGTTCTTCATCAGTGGTCGTTATTCTGATATTCTTTGACTTTTTTGGCAATTACACTCTTTGACACATTTCCATCTGTCAATTGTCTAAATGATTAATCTTCACTTCATTGGCAGTTACCTCGAGGCTCTTCAATTCCTTTGGCGATCACCCTGAAGATCTTTGAATTCTCTGGTGGTTATACTCAGTGTGTTCATCATCAGTGGGCGTTATGATGAGATTCCTTAGCTTCTCTGGTTTTCAAAACTCTTCATCTTCTCTGTCAATTACATCCAATAAATTATGGCTTCTTTGGCTTCTAAGCCCCTTCCCTCACATGATCATCGAAGGTGACCAAAATCCTATCCAAAAAGGAGCTTCTTGATTTCTGTTTAGTGAGCGCTAGCTCCATTTCACGATATGACCTTAGGCTATGAGCTTCATGTGACCAAGCGATTGCGGGCGCGTCCATAGGCAGTTTGAGAGAAACCCTCTTTTCACCCCGCAATTCACTACGAGCCTCCACGTGTCCTTTCTCCAAAACCGTGGTTTCAATTGCGGCCTGCTCACGAAAAATTAAGACCCGAGCATGTTCTAGCCCTGCAATGGAGCATGACCTTTGATATCACGATCTTGACGGTGCTTCTGAACTCATGGTTCAGATCTGTCCTCTCAAGTCTGCAGACCAGATCTCACCTTCCTACATCAACGACTAATATTTACTTCGTGATTCGGGCTCTGAGAGTTTCATATCTCAAACCCTGTTGTTGTTGACTGGATATCTTCTGGAATGGAAGATCTAATGACATTTGTCCTCTTCAATCAATGTCTCTGCCTTTTTTACTTTTTCCATGCATGATCCTTATTATCAACGATCAGGTGACATGTGGCCCTCTAAACCAACGGACGAGATCGATTTCCCCTTTCGGGCTTCGGGAGTTTCGATTCTCAAACTCCACTTGCTCCCAGATCATTTTACCCTGAGTCCACGATCCAATGACATGTGTCCCTTTCGGATCAACGGTCACGATCCTTTCACGTCTCCAGACTAAATGGATTTCAACTTACGCTATCCTTCCATTGGAGTAGATGGACGAATGACAGTGCTCCGGAAGTGATCTTTCAAATTGGACGTCTCGTGTCCACTTCGGGACTTTGGAGATTTTGTCATTTGCTAGTGGTAAATCTCCCAAAGTAAAACTCCCAGAGTGACGTAACTCTTGGGTCACTCGATGATGTGTCACGAGCCGAGAAGCTACCACGTGTCACTCAGATTCGTGATTTGCACGTACCTGAAATGTTGATTTCAACTTGACACTTGTTGTTCTCCGACTGTGCCACGTGTCCTTGATGACGTATACTACTGACATGATCTANTTTCCACAGTTAAAACACTTGAAGGGAAACTTGCCTTGATACTTGCCTGATCCTTTCTTTAGTCTTCTCACAAATTTTGCTTGAATTTCATCAAGCTCATATTCCTCATTCTTATTTTCTTTAAAAGAAGCTTCTCTAGTGGTGGATTTATATTTACCTATTCTCATTTCATATGAAGTCAAATTTCCTAGAAGTTCATCAAAATCCAAAGTTGTTAGATCATTAAGTTCTTCTATAGTAGAGACCCTTGGGTTGAATCTATCTAGCAGAGATCTCAAAATTTTTTGAAGTAAAGAGGCTTCCTCAATTTTTCCACCAAGTGCTTTCATTGCATTTACTAGTTCCTCAAATCTTAAGAAAAAATTATTAATTGTCACATCCTCATTCATGTTTAGTTGTTCAAACTGTAATCTGTAGGTTTGAAGCTTGGCATCCTTTACTTTCTCATTACCTTCATAACTGCTAATGAGTTTGTGCTACATTTCTTTGGCAGATTCTAAGTGCATAATTTTTACAAATTCTTCTTCTGCAAGCCCACTCAGAATAGCATTCATAGCCTTAGCGTTGAAGTTGAATTCTAGCTTGTCATCCTTATTAGCTAGTACAAATGGCTTCACATAACCAATATCTACCACATCCCAGACGTTTTCACCTAAATCCACTATGTAGGTTCTCATCCTAACTTTCCAGAGGGAAACGTTTGTTCCATTGAACGGGGGGGCCTTATTGGTTGAGGTTCCTTCATGGCTAGTCATGTTTAAGCTCTAGGATCTATCCTTAGATAAAATGAACCCTCTATGATACCAATTGTTGGAGAACTCAGAGGGGGTGGTGAATCAGTTGTTACTGTGCTTAAACAATTATAAACATTTTAAACTCTTTACAGAACACTCAATGACGATCACAATAATGCAGGGAGGTAAGCAATAGAATATTCAAGATCAATCACACACATGAAATATACAGAGACAGATATTTCCTGAGGAAACCCATAAAGGGAAAAACATCTTCTTCTTGATATGATAAGTAATATTTATTTTTTGTACATTATCATTCTTGGGAACTCCAACTCCTCTTGAGGCTACAACCTTTGTTTTACAAGCTACAACTTGCTACAACTCCCTGTGTTCAAGCACCCACTTGAAACTCTGAGGACAACTGTCCTCCCTAGCACCTCCCTACCACCTTGAATATAAAAAATATGTTCCTGAAACTTATTACAGTGATACAATGTTTGTCAAAAGGATTACCAGTCTCATCATTGTTCTATTGCACTGATATGATCTGCCTACATCGGTATCTTCCTACTTGCATCTCCTTGACCTTTCTGTTCTTCTGATCTGTCTCTGAATGTGCATCTCGGCTTTCTCTTCCTCTCTCAAATAAGAATTTATTCTCTATCTCTCTCTTCTGCACTTTATGCTCTGTGTATTATTTCCATTCAATACACTACACCTCTTCAATGCATTTCATCTCTTGCACACAACATGCTTCTAATCGCATGAATAACTCTCAACAAAAGCAACCATCTCTTCTTTGTTCTACGCATATTTATCATGCCAAGTGCTCTGCCAGGGCATACATTTAACTCTTCATCCTCTCTGGTGATCATCCTTAGTCTGTTCTTCATCAGTGGTCGTTATTCTGATATTCTTTGACTTTTTTGGCAATTACACTCTTTGACACATTTCCATCTGTCAATTGTCTAAATGATTAATCTTCACTTCATTGGCAGTTACCTCGAGGCTCTTCAATTCCTTTGGCGATCACCCTGAAGATCTTTGAATTCTCTGGTGGTTATACTCAGTGTGTTCATCATCAGTGGGCGTTATGATGAGATTCCTTAGCTTCTCTGGTTTTCAAAACTCTTCATCTTCTCTGTCAATTACATCCAATAAATTATGGCTTCTTTGGCTTCTAAGCCCCTTCCCTCACATGATCATCGAAGGTGACCAAAATCCTATCCAAAAAGGAGCTTCTTGATTTCTGTTTAGTGAGCGCTAGCTCCATTTCACGATATGACCTTAGGCTATGAGCTTCATGTGACCAAGCGATTGCGGGCGCGTCCATAGGCAGTTTGAGAGAAACCCTCTTTTCACCCCGCAATTCACTACGAGCCTCCACGTGTCCTTTCTCCAAAACCGTGGTTTCAATTGCGGCCTGCTCACGAAAAATTAAGACCCGAGCATGTTCTAGCCCTGCAATGGAGCATGACCTTTGATATCACGATCTTGACGGTGCTTCTGAACTCATGGTTCAGATCTGTCCTCTCAAGTCTGCAGACCAGATCTCACCTTCCTACATCAACGACTAATATTTACTTCGTGATTCGGGCTCTGAGAGTTTCATATCTCAAACCCTGTTGTTGTTGACTGGATATCTTCTGGAATGGAAGATCTAATGACATTTGTCCTCTTCAATCAATGTCTCTGCCTTTTTTACTTTGTCTATGCATGATCCTTATTATCAACGATCAGGTGACATGTGGCCCTCTAAACCAACGGACGAGATCGATTTCCCCTTTCGGGCTTCGGGAGTTTCGATTCTCAAACTCCGCTTGCTCCCAGAGCATTTTACCCTGAGTCCACGATCCAACGACATGTGTCCCTTTCGGATCAACGGTCACGATCCTTTCACGTCTCCGGACTAAAGGGATTTCAACTTACGCTATCCTTCCATTGGAGTAGATGGACGAATGACAGTGCTCCCGAAGTGATCTTTCAAATTGGACGTCTCGTGTCCACTTCGGGACTTTGGATATTTTGTCATTTGCTAGTGGTAAATCTCCCAAAGTAAAACTCCCAGAGTGACGTAACTCTTGGGTCACTCGATGATGTGTCACGAGCTGAGAAGCTACCACGTGTCACTCAGATTCGTGATTTGCACGTACCTGAAATGTTGATTTCAACTTGACACTTGTCGTTCTCCGACTGTGCCACGTGTCCTTAATGACGTATACTACTGACATGATCTACTGATGTGGTCTTATGACCAACAACACTAATCCAATGGTCCTCGTATGTCCTCCAAATCTGATGGTCCTAATTCATTTCGGATTTTGGGGCTTTGGGTTTTTCCAATCTCAAACTTTTCGAAGCATAACCTCTTTGTATCTCTAAACACGAACTAAATGTTGTTCATCGATCAGGATCTTAGATCGATGGCTTGATCTGTCAGCGTTACAACTTTGCTAGCTTATCTTGTCCTTCCACTTGAAAGTGATCCGACGACTGATGATAATTCGCATAATCAAATTCTCAAACATTTTCCTTGCTTATCCTATCCTTCCACTCAAACTGATATGATGACTCAGATTAGTCCTCGATCCAACGGTCAATATCTCCTCTTCGCGAACTCGGACTTCACTAGTTCCTGCAACTCTACCTTTGACTTTCCCGATTTGCGAGTCAGTGAAATGATGATCTCCCGCCACGTGTCCTATGGATCCAACGACTCAAATCTCATCATGACTTCGCATTTCGCGGAGTTGGAGGACTACTCACATCCCTTCTCCTGACTCTCGATTTTCCGAAACTCGCTCCATATTGACGGCCTACAACCTTCTGTGATCCAACGACTGTGATGAAATTGTGAACTCGAACTTCGCGAATTCTCGCTTCTCCTATCTATGATTTCTCGATCTACGAGTCAGTGAAATGATGACTTATCCCGTCCTTCCACTTCAAACTGATCTGACGATTGTCGTTTGCTTCGGCTCTCCGGCTCTCCAGACATCATTTTTTTCAAGTCTCAAACTGAAAAATCCTCGAAGTGATACGCTCTGGAGCTAAGGATCATGTGCCACCTGTTATTATTGATGATGGACGGTCCCTTATTACTTCGGGACTTTGACAAGTCATCTCTCCTACGCTCGTCCAAAGGCTTAACCTTCGTGCATTTATTTCTGGATCCAACGACTGTTGATCCTTGGTGCTCAGATACAATGGATTAGATCTGTACTTCTCCTTTGTGCTTCCTCTGGTCACTGGGCGTTGATTTAACGACCATCGGGTATTCAGGCTTGGTGATCCAACAACCACTGTCATTCTTCCTCCTGAGATTTGTTATCTCTCTGACTTAGAAGATTTTCTAAGTGTTCAAAGGTATCGACCTTTTCTCCTCATGCGAGTCCTTCTCTTAGACCTCAGTTGCACTTCTGGAAAGGGCAAAGCACTATCTCTTCTGAGCTTTGATCTCTGCATATTGTTCACTCCTCCTCCTGAGATTATGCTTCTTTCCGAGCTTTGATCTCTACATACTCACGCTATTCCTCCTGAGCTTTGATTTTCATATTGTTCTCTTCTTCTCCTAAACTTATGCTTTCCCTATTTGCCATCATTGTTTCTTGCCTCATTATTTCTTTTCTTTCCTGTAAAAATACCATTGTCGTTATTTTTCTTTCCATCAATGACAAGCACACTCTACCTGTAAACATGGCAACATAACACAACAACTATTTAAGGTTGTCATACCAACATTGTATATTGAAGGGTTTTTGTCTTATTTTATGTTCCCATTCCCCCATTGCACGCTTGATATAGTTGGTTTTAATTGTTGGAATGACTATGTGAATAAAGGAAAAATAAATAAAGGTTGTACATTTAACAGTCTTGCAACTTTCATGGGGTTTTGATCAGCTTTGTTTTGGATTTGAATTATTAAATAGAGAAAATCTTGGCAATTGATGGTAATGATGGCATTTTTAATAAATGCTATTGCATATAATAGAACAATAATCGTTTTTGTCCCCTTTCATTATACCACTTTTCGCACATCATATGCCCCTCATCTTCCCAAATACGTTTATAACATTCCTTGTTCTATTATTAAGAATTTAAAAATATTTTTGGAAAGAAAAATGATTAATTTCAAAAGAGAAAAGAAAGCCGATGAATGGTGTTTGGAAGTTGAATATGGATATTGTCTCTGTTATTTCTACATTTTATTGAACAATATTCGTTGTTATTTCCCATCCATGCTACCATTTTTCAAAAATTATAATCCCTTCATATTCCCAATAGCCCTATCGCTCCTTGTTCAAATGGAAATTGATTGTTGGGTTTTAATATGTTAATGGATGGATTGCATGTGATTTTGTGGTAAACAATAGTTCCAACCTTTTGATTTTATTTAGGTAGAGTATTGATGCATGGATTGTTAAGAGTTTTTCATGACATGTTGGAATATTGCTTGAACATGAGCTACTAACAGAGGCAGTAATGGCAAAGGCGCTAACAGAGGAAGAGTAAATTGGAAGAGGGGCCATAGAAGGCCACGATTTTCAATAAATTTTGATGATGATCCAAAGGAATTAAATCATCTCTTTAAATATGGATTCTTCAACCTAGTTGGCCATGGGATCCTCCTTCCCTGACTTGAAAGACCCCCCTTCCAACCACATCAACAATTTTATGGTATCTGTGTTCCCCCTCATGTGTCTATGCAGCCAGAATTGCCTACCAATGATGGTTGGCAAGAGATTGTCCATCAACCTGTTGCTCCTCACCATAGTTGGCCTACTTTATCGTTGCCATTAACCCCTCCTCCACCACCAAAAAACAAAAATCCCAAAGCTAATCATGTTGTCTCACCCGTGTAGTATTATCATGCTAGTAAGAGGCTAAAAATTGATGTTCCCAAGCCTGAGAAAGGTAAAGGAAAATGAGTGGCCACTTCCTCCAAATCATCCAAAGAGTCCTTTGAATCTGTGTCTTCACATCTTTATCTTAAATATGATTTTTCTCACATTATCAGTGCAGTCCAGCCTCAAGGTTCCAATCAACCTAAGGTTGTAACAAAAAGATCAAAAGAGGACAACAGTGGAAAGAGGCCAAATTCTTCTCACAGTAAATGCATTTTTTAGTGATGATTAATGTTATTTTCTCTATACTAGTGAGATACTTTCATCTTTCATTCATTCTGAGTTTACTAGAAGGCTTAACCATCTTGATGACAACAGGGTATTATTGAAGGCAACATGATTCAAAACTGAATCATATATTTCAACATCTTGTTTTAAAGGTGTATGATTTATCTTTGGCAGTCTGTGTGTTCTTGTCTGTTTATAAATTAAATTTTATGATTGATAAAGAATATTTTGCAGAGTGAAGTGACAACATTTTGTGGCAAGCTTATCCATATCTTTAGCTTTAGTTTTCTTTTGTTGTCAGATTCTTTTTGTATGTTTCCCATCGGAGACTTCTAAATATGACTTTGGTCCCTACCCTTGCAGGGGTTTGTAAAGAGAATTTAGTCTCATTTCTCAGAATTAAATCAATACAAAATTCAGTTTTTTGATTTCAGTATCACATATGTATTTTGATGATTTGGTTCATTTATTTTGATTGTATATCCATGTAAACACTTATGTAATGTTTTCACAGGGGCAAACCCAGGGTTCAACACTTCGACAACAAACCAACAAAACCCTAACTACCGACCCTTTCGGCAACATCTGCGAGTCATATGAATTCTCACCCGAGGTAGAGGTCGGGGGGGTTGCAGTACTCAAGTTTCTACAACCTAGCTAGGACATAGATCTGTGATCACAATACTTAACATAACACCTAGAAGTTAATATTCATTAGTCTTTAACCCTTAATTCACATCGCAAGTAAAACCCAAAAAAAAGAACAATGCAGTATTCAACAAGATCTAACACATCCAAGCACTTAGCACATAGAAATAGATCGTATCTAGCATTCACTCATATCACTAAGCACTAAGATACTACATCAGATGTATCTAACATAGATAAATGTTCAACAATAGGCATAAATCACATCAACAACACAAAGCAGTCACAACACAGGATATACGTGGTTCACCCCCAGCGTGCGGCTATGTCCACCAACTCTTCACCTTCTTTATTATCTTCTTTCAATATTCTTACATGCACAGAGCCTCAAAACCCACTCCGCATAGGACAAGATATCTACGTGCACTTCGCCAGATCCTCCTTCCCCGAGTTTTTTACAGCACAAAGACTTCTTAAAATCACTTGCACTTAACTCTGCAAGTTCTCAACACATAGTATGCATGGAGCCTTTACAACTAATCGCACTTAGCAACCTTTACATATCTTGCACAAAGCCAACTTAGGTCTTCTCTTATCTTCTCCTTCTTACAATGCCTAGCTACTTATTTATACATTTACAGATGGGGCCTAAGCATGGGTAAACCCATGGGCCGACATCCCATACCCGTTACATAATACCTAAACAAAAAAATCCCATAAAAAGGGGGTGATATCCCGCAATATCCACTTTGCCTGGGCACTCCGTCTTCAACCTTCCTGTTGAAGTCCCAAAAATGGTCAAACACGACCAAGGTTCTCCAAAACTTGGTCAAGGGCCAACATGTAATTTATGTACATTGTTGGCATGTTACAGGAAGAGTGTTCTTTTCATTGATGGCAAGAACAACAACGATGATGGAAAACAGGAAAGAAACGATGATAGTACTGGAAGAAGTCCTCTTTTATGAAGGTAGAGCTCAGGAGGAAAAGTGAAGACGAGACATTTCAAACGGTTTCATAGGAGAAGGTTCGGAGGTTGAAACCTTTAAATACTAAGAAAATATTCTAAGTCGAAAGAAATCGTAAGCTCGGGAGGAGGAGAGATAGTGGCCGACAGATCGATCACTATGAATAATCTGGACCATTGGATGAGAGTGTGGACAGGAGGAACGATCACGCAGAGGAGGAGAACAGATCTTAGGCATTAGATCTAAGCGCGTGGACCAACCGTCGTTGGATCCATAGGGCGCGTGGCAGAGATCCATGCAGTTCAGGAAAGGTTGGGGAGAATACCTAAAGAATCAGAAGCCTAAGTAAACCCTGGTCATCCCTTGAGAGAGGACACATGGCGAGAGATCAACATTGCACTGATTCACAATTGGGAAATCAGAGATAGGAGAAGTGAAAACTCGTGAAGTCTGAGTTTGCGAAGATGATCACAGTCGTTGGCTGGAAGGAGAGCGTGGACTGTAGATCTAGTCCCAAAGAACTCATTAGTTCCGGTTTCAGAAGAAGGGATACGAGCAGTCTTTCGATATCTCAAGACACGAAGTCCCGAAGTGCAAAGAGGAGATTTGGGCCGTTAGATCACAGAGGCTCATGGACATTTGATCTGACATGACAAATTTCAGAGTTCGGACTTCAAAGAATGGAGGAGAGCTAACTTGTGAAACATGAAGTCGCGTAGCGCCTTTTTGGTAGGCATGTGGTCACAGCTGGTGGTCACGTGGGGAAAACTTGCACCCGGTGCTAGTTCACGCAGGTGAAGTTCGCAAGGAGCTTCTTCACGAGGACCTCCTGTAACTGTCAGAGAATATCAGTTGTAATTGTAACAGAGAGAATAAGCTCAACTGTAACGTAGAAGACGAAGGGTCGCACTGTCAGAGAAGCCAAAGAATCTCAGGATAACGACCATTGATGAAGAACAAACTCAGGATAACCACAAGAGAAGACGAATATTTGTGAGTATTATCTGTCAAAGGACTTGGCGTGATAAATATAAGTAGAATAGAGAAGAGGGGGTCTTTTTTATAGTTATTAATGTGGGTAGAAGGACATCGGGGCGGAGCTGCTGATGATTATAGAAGAGGTGCAATGCATAGAATGCAGATGGAGCACAGAGCATAAAACGTAGAAGAAAATTTGAACAAAGATCAGTGGTGCACTGGAGGAGAAAGAGCAGAGCATATACAAAGAAGAGTGCAGTGGAGTCACAATGCATGGAAGCATAAATATGCAGAAGTGGAACATAGCATAGAAGTTGAATAAGACAGAGGAGACATCGAGCTGTAACAGATCAGATCAGAGATAGATCAAGTAAGTAAGTGTTGTAAGATTCAATAAGGGTAGTAGGGTGGTTCTAGGGAGGATTGTAGTCCTCTAAATTCTAGTTGGTGCTAGAAGATATTATGGGAGTTGGTGCTTCCATCTAATTGGCGCTAGAGAAACCTAGGAGTTGGTGCTTCCATCTAGTTGGTGCTAGAGAAATCTGAGAGTTGGTGCTCTCTGTAAGTTGTAGCTTGCTATCAGAGGTTGGAGCCTCATATTTGAGTTGGTGCTCAAAGACTGTGGTGTACATTAAAGTTGTAGCTTGATTGACATCCTAAGAGGAAGAGGTTTTCTCCCTTTATGGGTTTCCTCATGAAAATCAGTGTCTCTGTGTATTATGTGTGATTG
>JZKD02S2267280.1:263825-279448 GCA_000966675.3 Picea glauca | reverse complement strand
TTTCCTGCCTTCTTTCCTCCTTCTGCGTGCGATCCCAGATCTCCACGATCTGTCGACACGTATCTCCCTTCCAAATCAACGACTATGGTTGATTCTGGCTTTCTCGCCTTCGGGAGTTTCAGTTCTCAAAATTTGATTTTCCCTATATGACAATCTTCCGGAGTCGAAGATCTCTCGAAACCCATCCCTTTAAATATGCGGCCAAGATCTCCTCCGCGAATTCAGCCTTCAGGAATATCAATTCTCAAACCCTCATTACCTCTGACTGGTTATCTTCTAGAGTGGAAGATCTGCTGACATGTATTCTCCCCAATCAACGGTTGCACTCCCGCTTCGGGACTTTGGTCTCCTCAACCAGATCAACGGTCCTACGACTCCCTTCTCGATCAACGATCGATATCTTCTCCCGATCTTCAGACCCTTCCCCATTCTCTTTTCCTCCAGAGTTCTAGATCTAGCGTCGCGTGTCTACCTTCACATCGACGAATCTCTTTGCTTTGAATTTCTGGGCTTTGGAAATCTTAAATATCAACAATCACAGATATCTGGAGTGTCATATCCTCTGGCATATGTCCTCCCTGATCCAACGACTATCCACCGGAGTGAATATTCATCCTCCACATGTCTCCTCATAGATCAATGATCCACATTCCTTCCTTCAGATCAACAAACCTTAGACATTTCGGGCTTCGGCGCTTCGGAATATTCTGAAACACAACTTCACAAAATCCTCGAAGTACAATCCTCCGAAGTTCATGATTTAGCGACACCTATCCAATCCAGATCAACGGATCCCAACTGCTCCACCTGTTTGGGCTTCGGAAATCTCAAATCTAAAAATTCTCCTTCACTTTTCTCTTGGAGTACTTTCTCCCGGAGTTCACGATCTGTTTCCACATACCCTTTCTGGATCTGACGGTCCAAAGTTCTCCTCCTCTACTTGTCCACAAACTTCTAAAGTTGTGGATATTACGCCACCTATCCTCCTTGACGATGGACGGTCCCAAATCACTTCGAGACTTCAGGACTTTGACAGGTCCACTCTCCTGCGTACACAAGGGTTAAGTCTTGTGCACTTACCTCTGGATCCAACGGTTGCTAGTCCTTCACTTAGATCCAATATATGGGTTATGTTCCTCTACTCTGCGCTTCCTTTGTTCGTTGGACATTGATCTAACGGTCCATACTCCTTTCTACAATCGATATGATGGTTGTTGTCACTCCTCCTCCTGATCTTTTGAATTCTTCCGACTTAGAATATTTGGTCAATGTTCAAAGGTTTTCGGCCTTTGAACTTTCTCCTACGGACCCAATTATCTGGATCTCACTTGCGCTTCTAAAAAAGTTATCTCTTCTGAGTTTTAGGACTTAGAATAAGTCCATCTCCCACGCACTCCTTGAGTTATCCCTTCTGATTTTTTAGAATTGGAATAAGTCTATCTCCTATACACTCCTTGTGTTATCTCTTCTGAGCTTTTCGGTTTACTTAGTCTCCTAAGGATTCTGGTTCCCTCCTAGAAACCTCTTGCTCGATGCACACCTTGCATAGCTCCTCCTTATAGAGTGTTCTATGACTCTGTTTCTCTCTAAACCCAACACAGAGTTCTTCTTGTGCACTCCTTGCACTTTCGTTGATGAAGGTTCAACGATATCTCTCCTGAGATTCTCTGAGGTTAACTCACCTCTGTCAACGCACTCCTTGCAGACTATGTGCACTCCTTGCACTCGAAACTCACATGACAGAAACAATTGAAACTTATTCGTTACTTCACCAGTTCATACATTCAAAACATGAATGACATATAAAAGAATAACAATAACACAAATACATAAACACACTATATGCAGGAAAAACTACTTTTCTATTATCTATGTGTGTCTATACAGATGTTTACAAAAACTGGACTGTGATAGAGCCCCAGTTCTCTCAATCTCTCTTCAAGAACTATTCTGCTTCCTATCCTAACTCTATCCTGATTTCTTCTTCTTCAAAGACCTCTCTACAAAGATCTCTCCCTCATTTACAAAAGAGGGCTCTACGAGCTTATCCTCTCTCACCTAACCTCATCTATTACATTGATGTTTCATAAATGGCCATCTAGTCTGAATTGAACCTAGAGCCATCAACCTATCCACCATTAAAGGTGACCTTAACTTATGCATGTACAAATACATGGCTTGGTCTTCACTCGAACTTACAACATGAATCTGTATAGGACTATATTTCAAATTTAAAAATGGGAGGGTTTGTGCCTCTCCCTCTCTGAAATGTGCGTTGATGTGATGGAATGTTGCCGCATTGCTGAGGAGGAATGATGATCCTGCATCACTTTCAAACATTGTTGAATTGATTTTTTCTTTCAATACTATTGTAGGATAGTTGATTTTGTCTTCTTCCCTGTTTATGCTATCCTTTCTTCCCTCCATCCTCATATTCAAGAGCATATAAGAAGCATTCTCCTCGAAAGTTTAAGAAGCGTTATCTGTTACATATTGTCTGAATTTTATGCATACAATACCAAACCCCCTCATACGTACCACTATCCATAAGTTATTCCCAAAGTGATGTCTCATCATTTCCCTTAAACTATCTTTTTCCCCTTGTTTCATAACTATTCTTTTCATCAATTTTTCAATCATCTACTTCTACTAGTCTGTGAAACCAAACATTATGAGTTCTAAATCTATTGGGAACATATTCCCCTGTGGAGTCGCCAATTTGTTGATGCCCAAAAGCGCAACATGGGATCCCTGCATGAAAATTGGTTGCAATGCCTTTATACTTATATATATATATATATAATAATATACTAAATAGGTGGGACCTCGTATGTGAATAATAATGATGAAGGATGCCTCGTCTTTTTATGCACTCATGTCTATTTTGCAAAAATGACTCTACAGTTTTAAAAATTCAAAACTTCTTTCCAAGCGAAATGGGAAAATGATAGGTTGATTGGCAATTTAATTTAAAGAGGAAAGGGACAAGGTGTTGTTTTAATGAGCATCTTGGTTTATTCTTCTGCACATATATTTTGACTGGTTGATTTAAAATCCAAGCATGGGCTATATATGGTTATGACATATTGCACTTATAAATTCTTGTTATTATCATGGACATTGGTTAATTTTGAAGGGTGGCAATGCTTCCCTAGAAATGAATGTGGGACATACAATGTATTTTATGCTAAGTGTTAAGCATGCACATGAAACTTATGGGTTAATAGAAGGTGACAAATTCGATTTTTTGTATTGAATTGTTACTTTGCAACATAGTGGATTATGCGTTGGAGGTTTTGTGCGATCGTACTTCGTTATGGTTGATGGAATTAATGAAAGAAATGACGTGAAATCAATACATGTCTCTCTAACCCTACCTCGAGGTCGCTGACCTCACTTGCTTCACAATTGTGTTGGTTGCTTTGGCTGGTGCTTCCTCCGTATCGCTCGGCCTTGGAAAGAATGGTTATGCTTATTGGTTTTTTGGCATTATGAACACATGTATGATAGTTCTCACCTCTCCATTCATGAATATAGCTTCGCTCAGAATAAAATCATGAGGTTGGCTCTTAGATTTACTTGCATACCATGTTTGCTTCCAAAGTGTAAATGGATTATGTGGGTATCATGACTATGCGAATTTATTTTAAGTGGAAGTTCTTCCATGTTGACATTTAATCTTTCAAGTTGATGACAGTATTCAAAACTCCTTTCTGCTTTGATTTTTTGATTGCATTATGACCATAATGAATACTTCCTCTGTGCTATGACTATTAGCAAAGTTTATGGCAAGTGTTTTTTGGGGTTTCACTCATCTATGGTCATTAAAATTCAAGGGTGTTGTTTTCTCTGCGAAATAAAAGAAAATTTGTGCTTCTTAACAATATTTAGAAGACTCGTAGCTCTCTCAAATTACCTTTCAGTCTTTTGTGAATATATGCGCGTATTTACTTTGTGGCCACCACGAAAATCTGTGGAAAATCTGTTGTGATAAGAGATGGTTAAATAGTTTTTACAAAACCCTTGTGAAAGTTTTGCCTTTTCTTTCGCCTAGACCTCAGTTATTTTATTGATGTATGGAAATTTCAAACTTTGATCTTGATGTATGTATAAGTGATTAACCCGAATGTGTGAATATTGGGTACTGACATTATTTCTTGGCTCGATTGTTGATTACCCATGGGGGTTTATTGATTTTGAAGTTGTATGGTGTTAAAATAAACAACATAAAGTTGCACATGGGTTCCAAACCCAATCTATTTACCAAAACAATTATTTAAGGTTGTGATACCAACATTTTATATTGAAGGGTTGTTGGCTTATGTTGTGTTCTCATTCCCCCATTGCGCGCTTGATGTAGTTAGTTTTAATTGTTGGAATGACTTTGTTAACAATCTATTTTAAAAACTATGCGAATAAAGGAAAAATAAATAAAGGTTGTACAATTAACAGTCTTGGAACTTTCATGGGGTTTTGATCAGTTGTGTTTTGGATTTGAATTATTAAACAGAGAAAAGATTGGCCAATGATGGTGATGATGGCATTTTTAATAAATTCTATTGCATATAATAGAAAAATAATTGTTTGTGTCCCCTTTCATTATACCATTTTTCGCACATCATATGCCCCTCATCTACCCAAATACATTTATAACATTCTCTTTTCTATTATTAAGAATTTAAAAATCTTTTTGGAAAGAAAAATGATTAATGACAAAAGAGAAAAACTAGTTGATGACTGGTGTTTGGAAGTTGAATATGGATACAGTCTCTGTTACTTCTGCATTCCTTGAAAAATATTCATTGGTCTTTCCCATCCATGCTACCATTTTTCACAAATTATAATCCCCTCATATTCCCAATAGCCCTATCTCTCTCTGTTCAAATGGAAATTGATTTTTGGGTTTTAAGATGTTAATGGATGGATTGCATGTGCTTATGTGGTAAAAAATAGAGCCAACCTTTTGATTTTGTTTAGGTAGAGTATTGTTTCATGTATTGCTAGGATTTTTTCATGATATGTTGGAATATTGATTTAGGATGAGATGCTAACAGAGGCAGTAATGGAAGAGGTCCTAACAGAGGAAGAGGGAATTGGCAGAGGGGCTATAGAAGGCCATGATTTTCAATAAATTTTTATGTTGATCCACGGGAATTAAATCATCTCTTTCAACTTGGGTTCTTCAACCTAGTTGGCCATGGGATCCTCCAGCCCCAACCTGAAAGACCCCCCTTCCAACCACATCAAGAATTTTATGGTATCTTTGTTCCCCCTCATGCGTCTATGTAGCCAGAACCGCTTGCCAATGATGGTTGGAAAGAGATTTTCCATCAGCCTGCTGCTCATCACCAAGGTTGGCCTACTTTATCTCTACCATTACCCCCTCCTCCACCGCCAAAAAATCAAAATCCCAAAGCTGATCATGTTGTCTCACTCGTGCAGTATTCTCGTGCTAGTAAGAGGCTAAAAATTGATGTTACCAAGGCTGAGAAAGATAAAGGAAAAGGAATGGCCACTTCCTCCAAATCATCCAAAAAATCCTTTGAATCTGTGTCTTCACATATTCATCTTAAAGATGATTGTTCTCACGTTATCAGTGCAGTCCAACATCAAGGTTCCAATCAGCCTAAGGTTGTAATAGAAAGATCAAAAGATGACACCAGTGAAAAGAAGAAAAATGCCACTCACAATAAATACGGTTTTTAGTGATGATTAATGTTATTTTCTATTTTGAGCACAATCTTTTACTTGGACAATGTTTTGGACAATAAGCATATATTTAGGCACTTTTTTTGGACAACATGGATATAATACTATTTTTGGTTATGGTCATTTTATATTTTGTTGATATTTAAATATTTGATCATAAATATGGGAACGGGAGTTACAGGGAGGATATTTGAATCAAATGATTAGGATTTTATATTTCATGTTTGATGATTATTAAAAGAAATAATTGAGAGTCACAAGGGGTCCCACCTATTTAGTTATTATTTAATTAGACCCTTATTTATATATTATTATTATTATTATTATTATTATTATTTGTCTCAACAAATTAGTTAAGCTAATTAGGCTTAACTAAAGAAAGGTAGTTGAACTACCATAACTTATTGAAAAATAATAAAAGCTCAATCAAATGAAAAGACAAAGGGGGAGAAAATAGACGGACAACTTTAACCATAGGGTTTTCTTTATACTAGTGAGATACTTTCATCTTCCATTCAGTCTGAGTTTACTAGAAGGCTTGACCATCTTGATAACAACAGGGTCGTATTGAAGGCAACATGATTCAAAACTGAATCATATATTTCAGCAACTTGTTTTAAAGGTGTATGATTTATCTTTAGTAGTCTGTGTGTTCTTGTTTGTTTATAAATTAAATTTTATGGCTAATAAAGAATATTTTGCAGAGTCAAGTGACAAAATTTTGTGGCAAGATGATCAAGATCTTTAGCTTCAATTTTATTTTGTTGTCAGAGTCTTTTTGTATGGTTCCCATCGAAGGCTTCTAAATCTAACTTTGGTCCCTACCCTCGCAAGGGTTTGTAAAGAGAATTTGGTCTTGTATCTCAGAATGAAATCAATACAAAATTCAGTTTTCTGATTTCAGTCTTACATATGTATTTTGATGATCTGGTTCATTTCTTTTTCTTTTATCTCCATGTACACACTTGTGTGATTTATGTACACACTCATGTAATTTTTGTTTAAGTTTATTTCTTTTTCGCACAATCGCATATAAATTCAAAACAAACCAACCTTGGTCCCTTGTACTTAATACATGTGGATTGAGTGATTGTCTTTATGTTTTAAGGCTATAAACCACGTGTGACATTCCCAACTATCTTACCTTAGCCCGGTAATATCTGGAAATGCTTGAGTAAGGTTCTCTATACCTTTTCCTCAACATGGTCTACCATTGATACTCGAGATATGTTACCTTCCAAATTATCATCTATTAATAAAGTTACAAGGGATGCACTTAATGTTTCAATTTCACACATGGAAGAAGAGAATGCCCAGTTAAAAGAAATAATTAAAGAATTGGAGGTAACCCTCATGCCTCAACCTATTATGGTTGCTCCTGTTGCTATGATTCATCCTGGAAAAGGTATTCAAGAAAACCTGGTACCAACTAAAAGGTTCAAAGGAATCTCCAATTTAATCATTGCCACTCGACATTTCGTTGAAGAAAATATTAAGAAAAGGATGTCATTGATTGTAGAGCTATGGAATATGGAAAAGGGTTTTTCTTCTCTCGGTTTAAGAATTCAGAATACCAAGGAATACTTAAACTCAAATTTGAAAAATGATGAAGGGTTTTGCATAGACGGAGTTGTGATGTTTGCAATGAAAGAGGAATCAAGAAAACAAGAAAATCTACCTTCTATGAGACGCATTAAACAAATAAAATACTACTGGATGGAAATAATTAATGTGTTAAAGGGTCTAATAACTCAATTGAATGACTTATCAATAAGGAAGAATGAAGAATATTAAAAAATCCTTGATTTGGATATAGTTGGAACCACCATTGAAGTCCCAAACCCTAAATATCTTTCAAATTCTATGCTCATGACTTGATAGCATTTCGAAGAGAAAATTGAAAAATTAAAAAAGACATCGGATGAAAAGTTTGATAATATGATTAAATTTACACATGGTGACATGGATGGCTGGCTTGTCGAGTACACAAATAAAAATGAAGATATTGAAAATATATTACAAAATTTATCTGTTTATCGTAGGGAAATTGAAAAGGAGTTGTTCAATGTTAAAATAAAACAAGAAGTAATTGTTTCTCCATTAAGGGACTTTCTCCAAGAATGGTTGAACAACTCAATTGCCAAGATCTCATAAATTCCAGTAGAGGTAGTTATGACCAATAATGAAACCACAACCAAAAAGAGTATAAAAGAAGTAGCAACAAGCAAATGAAAAGGGAGAGATACCATCATAGTAATTTCATGATGATCACATGCTTCTTTATTTATCAATTTTCATCCAGTTATTCTTCTTCTTTAAATAGAAAAGTATAGCCAAATCCTGATAACTTTCTCTGTGTCTTCTTTCCAGATTCTATTGTTCGACATCCATCGAATTTCTTCCTTCTACATTCTATATTCTTGTATATGTTTTTTTTATGGTCCGTAGGAGCCCCAATCCCAGTCCTTTGGACAAACATATTTTAATTTCAAAACATTGTAACAGACTTTATTATTTTTGAGAAATCCCAGAGAACTAATTCGGGATCAGTTTTGGCTGTATTTTATAACTCTGAGTTTTGAGTATAAATATTTGAAATTGATCTATCATATTCTTCTTTTGAGCTATACAATCATTTACTCTATAAAAGTTCTCTTATGTGTATGAACCATTATGAACCATCTTCTTTTATTTTTTATGTGATCACAAATATTTATTTTCACTATGATGGATGTGAGAAATTTTTTTTTATTTATTTTTTTCTGTAATGTGTGATGCGTGAGATTCCTGGTCCATTTCTCAAGAATTCTCTTTTATAAATCTTTTTACTTTTCAACATTTTAATCTTTCTTTGAGCATAAAATATTGGACTATCTCAAGGTCCTATATTATTTCTTGATCCGAAGTTATTAAGAATATCATAAGTCAAAGAGGAGTACCACCTATATAAAAATGAAGGAGGATTCATATCCTCGTGAGGTTGTCATTTTCGTCCTTGACAGATTCAAACGTCAACAAAAATTTAGGCTCAAATCATATGGATTCACCTACAACCTTCGTGCTAATGAGCTAATGCATTTTTGTATCAAACTTCCATATAGACTGACTGCATATTTCTTTTACAAATTGACCCAAAATAAACACAATTTTACAAAACATTAACTATGAGAAGTTTCATTTATGGAATCTCTTGTTCGCCACCATGAGGTGGATTATTTTCTTCCAATTCCATAGGTACTGCTCCATTATTTCCCTAATCGTCACCTAAAATTTCAAGGCATGAAATTGTTGAGGCATGGTTGATGGAAAATGATTGTGATTGTTTTGGAAGCACCAACAATCTCAAAAATTGACACTTTGTTTCCAAACTTTCAATGCGCAAGGTGAGATTCAAAAAAGTTTGTTCCAATTCCCTAATTTTAGCCATGACCTATTGAAGTGTCTTGTTATTAGCTTCAACAATTTATTTTTGCCTACGAAGGATAATTTTAAATTCACTCCATGTAGAATCCATTTTTGCACCATACAAAGACTCATAGCTCCCAGACCACGGATCACCTGAAAACCCACTACTAGGGATGTTTGAAATAGGGGTAAGTAAGCAACCAAAATAACCAAATTTCCAGTAAACTGTTATCCCACTTCTCAAGTTGAGAGAAGGTGCGTGAAGATAGAACCCAAATAAACCATACCACACCCTACATAGAGACCAACCGTCAAAAAATATAGGCCCATAAGGGAGAATAAATTTTCCAACTTTGAAGATCAGAATTATAGAGAAATGAGTTCTGAGATAAATGAAAACGAAAGACGATAACTTGGATACCAAGGGAGTCATGGTCAAGTGATGATTCAATTCCATTATTGAGTGCAGATTATCATGTAACCTTGAACCTCTACAACAAAGAATCACAAAGACCCCAGGGATAAATCACAGGACACAACTCCTATCTTTGACACCACAAGAGGGAATTTTTGACATGGCTGGAGCCATTCCTCGAGATAACTCGTTTCCACACATATCAAAATGAATGCACCCATCAATCTCATAACCATGCAAATGTGTGAACTACTCATTCACCAACCTATTTAATTCATCAACCTACCATTTGTCCCATCGATTTAAAACCTTAATCATGAGGATTACAGAACATGGAGTCTCCCCTTGTTCCCATTTGTTATAATTTCACCCTCCACTAGTCTAGTTCCAACCTTGGCCCAATGATCTGCATCATGGTTTAACTCATGTTTGACATGGAACAATTTATAACTTGCGAAATTAGCGAGAAGCACTGGGGAACATGACATGATACTTATGAAGACATTATTCCCAGTGATATTTATTTTGATGATAGCTTTGATCTCCAAAAATGATGGAGTCTCATAGGATAGTTGGATTGTGGATTCCCATTCCTTTTGCAATTCATATGCCTTCCCAAAGGGCATAAGCCTCAGTAGAGTTTTTTGAGACTTTGCCAAGGTCCCAAGCAAAGGATGCAATTGAATTTCCTCTTGGATCATAGATAATGCCCCTCACGCCTGCCACCCTTTGGTTATTTCAATAGGCCCCATTGAAAAAAAGTAAACTTTATTGTTGATGGGAGAACCACTTCTTAAATTCTTTATCCATGATCTTGATAACCCAATTAGGAAGAGGAAAACCCGAAGTTTTGGATAAGGTAAAATCCCCCAACCTATGTTTATTCATCCATAGTTGTTCACACTTGTTTAAAACCTGATCCTTTTGATTTCAACATTGCATATATTATGAGAGAAGGGAAAGGGATTTCACCGATACTTTCCTAGGCCACATCACCTCATCTTGAAATATTTTTTTATTGTGTGAAAACCAAATAATCCAACATAAATACTTTGGGAGGGCTTCCCAGATATCTTAAAGTGATATTTTTTCTTGAAAACTCCCATGTATCTACTCCACCACTAGGTTAAAAAATAAGAACACGATCGATGCCAAATAAATCTATGCATTAGACCTTCAAGAGATAAAGTCTGGACTTCTTTCACATAATAACAATAAAAAAACAAATGCTAGATTGCTTCCTCTTGATTGAGACAAAGATCATAGTGTGAAGGACTTGAAATTCCATGCATGCTTAGATTATCTAAAGTAAGGACTTTCCTGTGAGCTAGCAACCAACAAAAAATTTTAATTTTTGGCCACCCATCACTGTGCCAAATGGCCTTCCACATGCCAAATCGGGGGGAAAATATGGAAGCCTCTAATAGGTCATGATAACGTTTCTTAACTATGAATTCAGTGTCTCTCCATCCACGAGAGTTGACCTGATCTATATGCCAAGGGGCACATCCATGCAATGATGATATTATAGACTTGTATAATGGATTAATGGGGGAGGGGAGGGAAATAGACTTCTATTTCATCCACATTATAGAGTCAACATTCTAGGAAGACATGTCAAATAAATAATTTAACCCATGATCATCCATCCAGTCCCTTAAAGAAACCAAATCCATACACATGGAGAGGTTCCCCTTGCCTAGAATTTTGTCTTCCCAAAGGTTGATATGCCTACCATTCTCAGGAACCATGACAAATTATCTCTAATGATAGGTATATATGCAAGAAGTTTGAGAATGGGGGAACCTTTGAACACCTTGGAAGTTTCTCTATACAACGTTGTCTGGCTCCAAAGAAGTATTTTTTTAAAATAGCCTTTTCCCACCAAGATGATTTCCCTGTCAAAAGTCTACACAAAAATTTCGCTCCCATAACTATATTCATTAGTTTATGATTCCTTATACATATACCACCTCTTTCCTTGGAGCATATAACTTGATTCTAGTTGTTTACCCCCCTTGCCAGAGAATTTCCTTATTTTCATAGAAATCTTAACTATGCCTCAAGGGGATAATAAGGCAGAGCATTTCTATAGAGGAAGATCCACCAAGACTACTTTTATTAAAGTAAGTCTTCTAGTTGGATTTAATCATTGGTTTCCCTATTGGATCAATTTTGTATTTATTTTGTCAACAATTTACAGCCAAACCCGTGAGGAAGAATTTTTCAGTGAGATGGGGATACCAATGTATATGAAAGAAGTCCATTTGTCGACCAAAGGAAATTGGAAAATTCTAGATATATCTTCAAGATCCTGAGGTGTGGAATTCCATCCCATAATATAATATTTCATGTTGTTAAAAACACCCCCTGAAGCATCAAGAAAGGAGTCCAAAACAATTTTAAAGTGAGACACAATAATCAGAGATGCGCCACCCAACATAATAGTGTCATTTGCAAATTGCGAGTGAGTTATATTTTTTATTCCTTGAGCTATTTGTAGGCCTGGTAGGTTCCCAATTATTCGTTCATGATCAAGTTTCTTGCTTAAAGTTTCAATTAGAATGAGGAAGAGGACAGGGGAGAGCGGGCACCCTTGGCACAATCCTCTGCTAGCTTGGAAAAATTTTGTTCTTCGCCCATTCACAAGAGGAGAAATCCAAGGAACACTTATGCATGAAGCCACCCATTTTAAAACATTGGAGCTCAAACCAAATCAATCTAAAAAATAAAAAATAAATCCATGCCTAACACGTTCAAAAGTGTTAGACATATCTAATTTAATGACCATACCTTTAGCTTTAGCTTTAACACTGGAATGGATTTCCTCCTTCACCAGCACAATGTTATCCATGGTTTGCCTATCTTGCATGAATCCTCCTTTATTGGGGGAAATTACTTTGGAATGGATATTTTTTTAACTCGGAGGCTATGATTTTGGTGAGCATTTTATATGATGAGTTACACAATCAAATGGGTTGAAATATGGAAAAGGATGAAGGATTCGCTTCCTTAGGTACCAAGGCTAAAAAAGAAGAATTGGTATTCCCTCCTAATCTTAAGTATTTATGAGTATAGTGCAACATTTATTTGAGTTCATAACTGATCAGCTCCCAAAAAGCCGATAAAAAGGAGATTGAAAAGTCATCCGGCCCCAGAGCTTTTTCTGGCCCCAAAATCCATATGGAAACAAATATTTCAAACTAAAAAAAAGGATGAAAAGGGCCCATATTATATTCATTTGTAAAAATTGCAGCTCGAGAATTGAGCCCACATTAAAGGGGTTTGCCTCCTCTTGTTGGGAATACATGTCAACAAAATGATTCTTAGCAACGACTTTTATGCCAACAAAATATGTCACTTGGGATCCATCTTCTAAAGTACTTGAAACATTATTCTTGGTTTGACTGGCCTTGGCTTGATTGTGAAATAATTTTGTATTCCTATCGCCAGCCTTGAGTCGAAGACTGCGTGACTTTAATCTCCAAACCTCTTCTTCATGTCTCAAGGTTTTTTGATATTGAGTTTAGAGTTCTATTTCTTCATTTTGCAACTGATTTGTGATTTGTTTTTCCTCCAACTCTTTTTGGAGTTTTTCTAATTTACATTGTATTGCTTCTTTCTCCTTAGTTGGTCGATTGAAGGAAGTCTTGGCCCAAAGTTTAAGAGCTTGTTTTACCCTAATGAGATTTTTCTTTCAAATGAAGACACGTATGTCGAGGATCCAAGATTGCCAAGTAGCTTCAACCAAATCATACACCTCTTAGTAATTGAGCCATAAGGGGTTGGAATGAAAGGGGAGAAGCCCATAATCGAGGATTTCTTCAATGTGCAAAGAGATAGGTTTGTGATCTAAAATAAGGGAGGGGAGGATGAAGGTTTTTGTGGTTGAATTTTGATAGAGAAAATTGCTATGGAAAATGAAGCGGTCTAAACAAGATGTAATATGCCCTGACCTTGTTCGCATGTTGGACCACATGAACTTCCCTCACTGAGGTTTCACATCAAGCATATCCCAGTCTTCAATTAATTCCTGAATTTTTCACGAAATCGGTCTCGACCAAAGGTACCCCTCTCTTTGCTTCACTTTTTCTAATGACATTGAAGTTGCCATATATCACATAGTATACAGAGAATTCTACGTCTTTAAGGATTAAAAGAGATCTCCAACAATTAGATTTATCCATTGGGTTCATTAACATATATACATTGATAATCACAAAAAAATTATTGAACTGCCTAGATCTGAATTTTGTGAGAATCCAATGTTGGGTTCTGAAAGAGAAATCTAATCATACCTCTTTATTGTTCCAAATAGTACTTAGACCATTGGAGGCCCCTCGAGACTCTTCAACAATGGAATCCCTACATTTCCAAATACTTTTCCCTAGTTTGGAATCTTCTTCCACATTCTTTTTGGTCTCTTGGATAAGGAGAATTTGAGTCTTTTCAAATTGAATTAAATCTTTGACAACACTGATATTAGGGTTGTTGCCTAAACCCATGCAATTCCAGGAGTTCAAAATAATTATTTAGTAGGATTTGGATGAGAACCCCCTTTTGAAGCAACAATTCCTTCTATTGTTTGGCAGTTTGGTTCCTCCCATCATTTTTGGAATTGTTTGTTGCAAACCCATCATAATATATTTATTGTCTTGTTCTACTCAAACATTTTTGGATGCCTTTCTCCCAAATATTCTTAGCAATTTTCCTTAGATGCTCTATCTCCTTGATCTTTGTCTCCTAAGCTTTCAGATTCTAAGTTGTATTTTTCTTCTAAGAATGCTACTTCCACATCTTTGTAAAGACCCATTTCATCCATCCTAGGGTCGAAAAGGGAAACAAATTCTTTAATTGGAACCTCGAAGAACACCCACTTATCTTCACATTGCTTAATAGGCATCCTATTACTTTTCGAAGGGGAACCAAGTGTAGGTTGGAATGAAGGAGGCTCCTTGTTGGGTGATCCATCACCCAAACTAACCAAAGAATCAACCACATCATGATCTGCATAATTATATAGGAGTTTGAAATTGTTTTTTGTAGAGGGGTCCCTTGCTTGTTGAGGGATTTCAAAGATTTTGTTCGGGGGTTTCAACCCACCATGAGAAGGGCCAACAAAATTACCAATATAAGGGACAACATGGGGTGAGTACCTATTCCCACCAGTACCAAATTTTATTGAGACCACCTGCCATTAATCGTCCTTACTCACGCCAAAGGGGAGAGGAGGATCTGCAAAATGTTTATATTTGTGGCAAAGTTTGCATTTAAGGGGAGTTGTTCAATCAAGTTGTTCCACATGTTTCTAGTTGTCCAGGGAGATAATAACAACTTCAGGAATCCCTTTCTCAAGGTATACTTCAACAAAAATCCCTATGCATGAAAATATATTCTCCTTTGGCTTAGCCCGATCTATATATTTCCCGATGTAATTCTCTATACAACACAAAGCATGATCACTCCAACAATGAAGAGGGAGACACATAAGTCACACCCACACCATAACTACAGAGGGACCATTGTTTTCAAGACTAAAACCAAGGGTCCATTTGTTAAGATACATCCCTCTTTCTCCCAAGAAATACAGACCACTTTGGAATATCAAATTGTGATCTTCCTTATGCTCAAATAGAAAGACAAAAATCCCTCTTCTGCAAAAGAAATGATTCAATGAGCCTTTGATGAGAGGCTTCTAGTTTTTCTCCAACCAAAATGCAACCCTCTTTGGAGAAGGCCAAATACCCATGGATTGACCAATAAATCCATGATCAACCAGAGCTAAAGCTTTCTTTATGGCAGAAAAAAGAGGAAGAGAAACCTTTTGCATCTCGTCCATTTTTTTTGACAAGCCTATTATGTGGGGATTTCAGGTTTTTTACCGAGGCAGTGACCATCATGTGAAAGGCCAAGGCATCATCTTCTAGAAGGGGTTGCCGCACCCCCCTCCCCCCTCCCAAGTGTTGACCAAATAAGTGTTATGTATTAGAAAAAACTACAGTTTCATTAATCAATATTATAATACAAAAATATGTTCTTTGGAATAACATACTTAGGAAGTTGAGCTAAATATTAATGTAAAATTTTACAAAAT